>CM065140.1:26707500-26807500 GCA_033026305.1 Cirrhinus molitorella | reverse complement strand
GTTCTAAGAAAAAAGTCAGAATTACGAGAAAGAAACTCACATTTGCAAGGAAACAAAGTCAGAATTGTGAAGAAAAAAAAAAAGTCAAAATTGCAATTGCAAATTTTTCCAGGTTTCTTTGAATAGAACGTTTTAAAACAGCGTTTATTTGAAATGAAAATATTTTGTGATAATATAAACATCTTTATTAAAATGTTTGACCACATATTTGATCTGGTACAGCACATTCAAGCATGACAAATATTATGTTTTATTAAATTATTTAATAATTTAAAATTATATAAAACCTAATGCAATCCTTGTGCCATTTTGAGTCCAAATCTGAGTTTTTGAATAACAACATTTTTGGACTGTTCTTCACACAAAGCGTGTTTTTGGGACACGTAACTGTAATATAGCACATGAGTCATGTGTACTTTGATGGGGTTTTTTTTACTCAGCAATTTGGTCTTTCCAGTGGCTTGAAAGCATCACTATGAACTCTTTTTGTACGGAAAAGAGCAGCACGCGCAATATCTTTTCAGCTACATGCAACTCATTATGAGTCCTCTCCCAGGACAGACATGCAAATAAAGAGTGTTTTCTCCTTTTAAAGAGTTAAAAGGTCAGAAATTATTCACCACATGACACGATCATTAGTCTAAAACGTCCTTCGGGATCTGTGAGTCAGAACTCAAAAAAGCTCGTTCTTTTTTTCAGTTAAGTGGGCTTTAAATGTACATTTGCATATTCAGACAGCCGTTCGTGTTTGAAAGACTGACGTCGGACATCAGCGAATTATGAATTTATGAATGTAGATTTATGCTCTTCTATTAAAACCCTGGAATTACTTAAGTCTGAAGTTCATAATTACCACCGTTTTATGTCAAAGAGACTCTTACTCACCATGTTGTGTTATTTGTGACGCATTATTTGCTTTCGGCTTGAATTTTCCCACCCTGCTCATAATGCCCGAGGGCGTACGGTTATGTTTTGATGGCCCTTGAAACCTTGCTGGTTGTGCTGAATGACTACGTGGGTTGTTTACTCTCCGGTAGACAGTAAAGTACAGTAGAGCGAATACATTAACACCTGCCTCCGTTTCCTTTTAACAAGCTCTCCACTTCCAGCCCAAGAGACTCGCTGTCTCAGTTCTGCATCATCATCCCTGTAGCTATCAGCCAAGCTTGTCAAAGAACCACGGAGGATGATCATTTACCTAGCAAGATAAAGGTATAGTTCAGCCAAAAATAAATTCACATCCACACTCTTAAAAATAAAGTTTCTTTATTGCAATGAATGGTTCCATGAAGAACCTTAAATTCTCCAATGGAATTTTTAGGTCTTTATAGCGGAAAAAGGTACTTTAGATCATTAAAATGTTCTGTAAACTAAGAAAACAAGGTTCTTTTAAGAACTATTTTATCAATGCCCTTACTACTTTTGTGGGCCTTGAATGTGTCAGTTGTGTTGCTGTCTATGCAGGGTCAGAAAGCCTTTGGATTTCTTCAAAAAGACCTTAATTTATGTTCGAAAGAATGAAGCTCTTACGGGTTTGGAACAAAATGACGGTGAGTAATTATTGACAGAATTGTCTTTTTAGGTGAGCTATCCCTTTAAGTGCTTAATTTGTGACTGAAATGAGCCAAAACATGTTTGATTTCCATTTAGAAAGGCTGTGCTATTCTGTGTCGACATCAAAGCGAGCGGAAGTGTCCCAAATTCGGCCTTCTGTTTCTACATTCTCATTAAAGGACGGCAATCTCGCTTCGGCCACAAATGTCTTTGATAAGGTGGATTCTCACAGAAGGCAGATTCATTAGCTCTCAGTTCATTCCCATAGAATGGTTCTTCGTATAGTTACCTCAGGGACTGGAAAAGTCACCTTTCCCCTTTCAAATGCTAATTAATTTTTCAGCTTGAAAGGAATTCACATGTCAAACTATCAGGAAAGCGCCAGCACAAGGCCGTTAAGAGTGTCCTTTTGTTTCTTAGGAATTACTTGATGGATGGATAATATCATAGCAGCAAGTAATGCAATTTGAACAGAATGCAAATTGCTCTGTTGAATTAAGTGTGGTTTCTATATGATATACTGTACAGGTTATTTAAATTTTTTTTTGTTTCCAAAATATTAAGCAGCACAACTGTTTTCAACACTGATAATAATGAGAAATGTTTCTTGAGCAGCAAATCAGCAAATTGGAACGGTTTCTGAAGAATCACATGACACTGAGGAATAAATTACATTTTAAAATGTATTAACATATACAGGTTAAGGTCAAAAGTTTACATGCACCTTGCAGAATCTGCAAAATGTTAATTATTTTACCAAAATAAAAGGGATCATGCAAAATGCAAGTTATTTAGTACTGACCTAAGTAAGATATTACACATAAAAAACCTTTAAATATAGTCCATAAGAGGAAAAAAGTTGAATTTATAAAAATTAATACTGTTCAAAAGTTTACGTACGCTTGATTTTTAATACTGTATTGTTACCTGAGGTTTTTTTTTTTAATGATAGTTCATGTGTAAACTTTTGAACAGAATGAAAATGTGTACATTTTTCTTATTTTGCCTAAATTTCATATTTTTTTCTCATTTAGTACTGCCCTTCAGAACCTCATGAGCGACTCATGAACAACTATCACTAAACAAAAAAAAAACACAGCTGTGGATAACAGTATTAAGAATCAAGTGTATGTAAACTTTTGAACAGGGTAATTTTTTATAAATTCAACAATTGTTCTCTCTTGTGAACTATATGTAAATGTCTTTTATGTGAAGTATTTTATTCAGATCAGTACGAAATAAAAAATAACATGCATTTTGTATGATCCCTCTTATTTTGGTAAAATAATTTGACCTCAACTGTAAAAAAGTTATTTTAAGTTGTAATAATATTTCACTTTATTGATTCATATTTTATTTAATTGTAATGTATTTTGGGGTAAAAAATGAGACTTGACTCTGAGACTTGTTTAAAAAAAACTGAAAAGGCATGGACATTTCTACAGTGAAATATGTATATATTATATATCAAGAGTTCAGATGCAAAACCCCTAAAAGCCATATCGGTCAAAAATGAGATAACGATACTGAGTGAATGCTCTTTATATGTCCATCAAATACTTTTACTTTAAATTTGATAAAATCCCAGCCTCAGCCCAATCAGAAGGACTGGTACTTAGATAGAAACCTATACGTCGGAGCCTGATAAAAATGCATTTTTTAAAGAAAGCTGTCTTTAAAAAGAGGCTTTTGCATCTGAACTCTTCATATACCAATGGAAATGTATTGGTCAAAAAGTTTAGGAACTTCAGAAATTAAAGTTTTTTTTTTTTTTTTTTTTTAGCTTCTAAAATTATAAAAACAATTGATAATGTTTTAAAAAAAAAATTACACTTTGTTGTGGTGAAAAAATGTCCATAAATCCTGTTAAATTTAGATTTGCATTGCAAAAATATCTTAATGTGAGGGTTTATTTCTGAGAAAAGCTCCTAACATCATTTGTTTGCATAGGCTACTTGATTATTATCTAATGCGTTGACATTCAGACATTTTGAGTGTTTAGTGACTTTTGGGGGCCTTTTTAATTGTGTACCACATTTTACATTCAGGTCAGTATTTGAAAGGTCTGTCTTCATGCTGTTAGAGTCGGCCTATTGTGCTCTAATTAAAATAAATGCTTGAATCAGCAGGGAAAATTACCAGCAGGAGGCAGTATTGAACGTCCGTAGGTTATAATGTCAAATGTCACATCTCAAAGCAGCAAATCATTGGACTGAATGATAATTAACATCTAGAGTCTTACCAATACAGTAGCAGTCGTTTACGCCACATATTCTGTAATCTAATACTGTACATTTAAGCCATCCTTATTTTGAGATCCTTATCTGTCGGGTTCCCCAGCCTGATGGATTTTCTCTCCTGGCTCGTCCGTACTCGGGCGGTTTAAGACTTCCCTTTTATAGGAGCTAAGTGGATTTGGCACTCTTTATATACTAACATTGACATTTCCTGCATGTCTGGGAAAGTGGGCGCGGGATATGAAAGCGTGTGCAGCCTGAGATCAGTAATCTGAACACGTGTGAATGCAGCTCTCTGGATGTTGAAGGGGGTGAAGACTCGTTTGGGCCCCTGCACACTGAAATGCTGATGTGAAGGAAGCAGCGTGTTAAGGCTTCAGATTGGAGGCTGCATTATGAGAGTCTGCTGTGCTCCACTGATTTCAGAATTGCAGTGACCGAATGCCGCGCGGGAGATTAATTGCCCAACGCACGTGGCCGGAGTAACTCGTTTTCCTCCCAGTTATATTTTATTTTTTTTTCTGTGAAATTATTTGTGTGTGTCTGGCTATCCAGGAAGATCGATTAGATCTGTAATAGACAGAAGACAATAGCCAGATAAGTAAATGGATAGATGCAATTTGGGAACAATAAAACTAAACAATCTATCAAGCACTGTTGGGTTTTTGGCTGCACTGGTGTAAATAACTAAAACAATCAATTTTGTCTTTAAGGAAGTAAACACTCCATCTTCTTTTTTTAGGGAGTATTTAAAGGGATAGTTCACACAAAAATTTGCATTTATTCACCCTCATCTCATTCCAAATCTGTATGACTGACAGTTTTGGAACACAAAAGGTTCTTCATTAAAGTAATAATTGCAGTTCTCTCAGAATCTGTTCATCTTGGACGTTGATACAAAGTGTTTTTATCTTCCTTAATGGCAGTTTTTTTCCTAAAGGTTGATGCTATAAAATTTGCATAGTGATTTTATTACTTATCAGCATTTAAGAATGCATTAAATTAGTCAAAAGTGACAGTAAAGAGTTTGGACAGGACCCTTTTTTCATTCTAACAGGCACGGTTCTTAGAGAAATGTTTGATTCAGTCAGTGTGGAAGAACTTGACTGGTCTGCATAAAGCCAAGTCCTAATCCCAGCTGAACACCTCTGGTGTGACTTTAAATGCAGACCTTGAGCCAAAAACTCATCACCAAACACCAATGACTTGTACATACACTATATGGACAAAAGTATTGGGACAGTCCCTTCTTTAGAACAGAAAGAAGCACTTTCAAAACTGTAGCAACAAAGATGGAAGCATAATTCATGTATTTAAAAGTTGTATTTCCATCTCTGTTGCTTCAGTTTTGGAAGTGTCTAAAATGACTGTACCCATATGCACAAGTCATTGGTGTTTGGTCTGAGTTTTTGGCTCAAGGTCTACATTTAAAGTCACACCAGAGGTGTCCAGCTGGGATTAGGACTTTATGCAGACCAGTCAAGTTCTTCCAAATCAAACATTTCTCTATGAACCTTGCCTTATACACAGGGGCATAGTGATGTTAGAATATGTTAGAAGGGTTCTGTCCAAATGTTCGCTATAAAATTCGAAGGACACAATTCCCTAGAATATCATTATATGCTTAAATATTCGATTAGTACTCACGGAAATGACATAAGTAGTCAAACCTGTTCATTAGAAGGGGGTGTCCCAATACTTTTGGCAATATAGTGTATGTATGTATGAATTGGTCTGAATTGTTCCTTACCCCCTATATAGTGTGCTACGTGCCATTAGCCATTCAGAAAATACTAACTGTGAACAAGTGAGCGATTTCAGCCACAGCTTCAGCATCTATGTATAGTGTAATACTTTGGATTCTAGAGAGCATTTGATTGGACAGTAAGTTGGATAAAAAGCTGAAGTGCAGGGTCATCAAAATCATTGATCCATATTGGTGGAAGTTAGAGACTGTAAGTTTTGAATGCTTATCCTGTAAACATAAATTTTTGTTTTGGAGCACACTAGCTAATAGATATTTATACTTAAAGCCAAAACACTTCAATTTCGATTTCATGGGGATTTTAAAAGGTTAGTTCACTCCAGAATAAAAATTTCTGGATAATTTACTCACGCCTCTGACATCCTAAAAGAAATTAGGGTTTTTGAGGAAAACAGATTATTCTCCTACGGGGGTCCAAATTGCAGTTTCAGTGCAGCTTCTAAGGACTCTACACAATCCCAGCTGAGGAATAAGGGTCTTACCTAGCTAAACAATTGGTCATTTTCTAAAAAAAAAGAAATTATATACTTTTTAACCCAAAATGCTTGTCTTGCACTAGCTCTGCATCCACGACTTCACGCATTACATTGGAAAGGTCACGCGTGACATAGGCGGAACCAGTGTTAAGAACCGACCCAGTGTTAAGAAAGTGAACTCGCACTGATCCCCATTAAAGTCCAGTATATTTGATGCTGTTTCACTTACCGCCTGCAGTTCTGGATCATGACCGGGATGTTTTATAGCAGGGATGGCTCCATCTTTCTGTATCAAGCGATGTGTAAATCCAGCATCAAACTGGGCCTCGTTTATAAAACGTCCATGTTTAGCATGAGAATCCATAACTTAACTTACACCCCCCCCCCAGTTTCTTTTCAACTAAAGAAAGACAAACATGAAAATTTTTTTAAGTGTAATAATATTTTAAAATGTGACCGTTTTAACTAGTTTTTATCAAATAATAGCACCTTTACTGCATTTTTTAAATTAAAATTTCCTGATAATTTACTCACATCTATGTCATCCAAGATGTTCATGTCATTCTTTCTTCAGCTGAAAAGAAATTAAGGTTTTTGAGGAAAACATTTCAGGATTTTCTTCATATAGTGAACTTCAGTGTGAGCCAACGGGTTAAAGGTCCAAAGCCAAGGGGCTCTACATGATCCCATCCGAGGAATAAGGGTCTTATTTAGCAAAATGATTGGCCATTTCCCAAAAAAGAATTATTTACTTTTTTTCACAACTTTTTGAACCAAAGTACACGGGCGAAAAAACTTTAATGTATGTGACCTTTCCAACGTGATTGTGTAATGCATAAAGTTTTAGATGCGCATCACAGAGCTAGTGCTCATTTGTATATCCTTTTTTTTTTTTTTTAGAAAATGGCCAATCGTTTTGATAAATAAAATCTCTAGTCCTTGTCTGGGATCGTGTCCAAACTGCAATTTGGACCTTCAACCTGTTGATCCCCATTGCATTGAAGTCCTCTATTTGAAGAAAAGTCCTGTAAAGTTTTCCTCAAAAACCTTTCTTTGCGACTGAAGAAAGAAAGACATGAACATCTTGGAAGACATGGGGCTGAGTAAATAATCAGGAAATTTCTTTAAAATAATCTTTTAACACAGCTAATGAAGCATTCAAAAGTCTTACTGACCCCAAATAGTATATTGTAGTCATGCTTGCCAGGACATTATGCATTTGCTAAAGTGTTCTGAGTGGTTTTCAGTACAATGCTGTGGTTACTTACTATCTCAAGTCAAATTTCCCTCCGTGAAGTCTCAATGATATCCTGGTCTCGGTCAGTGCTTCAGTAGGAATGTTTTCCCATCCACCAGATAAAAAAGTGCAATCACTTCTGAGAAGTAATAGCACACGAGCTACTCGATTTGAAGTATGGTGTATGTCTGTAGCACAAATGGCGCGAGACGAAGTTTAATACTCTAGGTAATTACCTATAGACCAATTGCCTGACATTCCTCTCTGCTTGCTATTGGATTTTTTGACTACTTCATTATTGATTAATTTCTATGGTTTCTCATGGGCATCTCTTCATCCTTTATCTATTAAGGGACTAAGTTTCATCCCCTCGAAACCCAATCTTTGGCCCTCTTTGCCCTCCAAGAATGCACATAACGGAAACCGCTGTCAGCATCAAAATGGCCATCTCATGTTTCCGAACCTCCCTGCTTGGACGGGGGTGTTACGACCTAGAGCCGGTTTAGACCGCACCATCCTCACTCCCGAACAATCCAGACTTCGTAGAGGTTAGATTTAGATTGCTAGCTCCCCATCCGGTCCAACGCAATGGGTTCCGCCGAAGACGAAGAGCAGCCCCGGCCATCAGACATCACTGTTTTTGGAGCCAACTGCACCCTCCATGGCCTGAGCCACATCTTCCTGCCCGGAGGCGTCACCATCAGGCGTTTGCTCTGGGCAGCTGCGTTCCTCTCCTCGCTGTCTATCTTCCTCTACCAGGTGGCTGGAGCTGTGATGGACTACCTCAGCTATCCTCATGTCACTATCCTGGATGAAATGGACAGTCCCGTTATGTACTTTCCTGCTATCACCCTCTGCAACTACAACAGCTTCAGACGATCCAAAATCATCCGTAACGATCTCTTCTGGATGGCTGGGCTGCTTGGAGTCGAGCAAAGCGACTTCGATGACTTTATGGCTGCTCTGGGACAGCCGCCGGACAACAGCAAGTTCTTCCCCAGCAAGACCTTCAACATGCTGGAGTTTGTGCAGAGGACCAGCCACAGCATTGATGAAATGCTGCTGGACTGCAAGTATCGTGGAAAAGACTGCGGGCCGGAGAACTTCACAACTGTGAGTAAAGGTGGAGAGATGGCCAGTGAGTGGAGAGGATTTAGGCATTTTAAATGCTTTTGGCTTGGGTGATCAAGTTGTAAAGCTGTTTGATTATACCGTTGGTCATTTATAAGGACACACAATATGTCAGAGCAAATTGTTCTTGGCATTTTTCCAAATTAATTGGTATAATGGATGATGTTAGATGTCTTATTGTGTCATTTTGTAAATTACTTTTAAGTTGTAGTTTTAAGTTGAAAAATCTTTTTTTATAAAAATCTTTAAAAAAATAAAAAATAAAAAAAAAAGAGAGAGAGAGAGATAATTGGCCCTAGCAATAATTAAAATTAAAAAAGAAAGAAAAATATTATGTATTTATGTATATAATTTTTTACAAATATTTGATATTTCTATAATCATTTTTAAATATTTTATGGCCTGGCTGTAGATAATTGGCCTTAGCAATAATTAAAAAACTTAAAAATATTTTATATGCATAGTTGTTTTTAAATAAAAATAAATAAATTATAAATAAATGTATGCATGTATGTGTGTCATGGCCTATATGTAGATAATTGGTTGTAGCAAAAAAAAAAAAAAAAAAAAATATATATATATATATATATATATATATATATATATATATATAATTATATTTTTTTATATTTTAGAGCCTGACTGTAGATTATCGGCAATAGCAATAATAATAATAATAAAATCAATAAATAAATAAATTAATTAAAATAGTTAAATAATTATAATTATCGCCCTAGCTGTCGATAATTGTAATATTATATAGCAATAAAAAAAGTTTATATATAATAATAATAATAATAATAATATTATTATTATTATTATTATTATAGTTATACAATATATTATTATTATTATTATTATAAATAAATTAATATTGTTTGTTAAATAAATAAATATATATTATTATTATTATTATTATTATTATTATTATCATCATTATCATTATCATAATGTCAATGCATCTCTAGTCATTTCTTGAAGACAAACCAATAACAGTCCTACAGTATAAGTAGCAAAGTGTTTATTCCAAGTTTTGAGGTTACTCTTAATTGTGGTTTAATTCAACTGACAGACAAACTCACTTTCGATCGATTTGAATGCAACATCTGAAATACCACTTTCCACTTTCTTTAAATATCACCAAAAATGTGAACCTTCTAGGCAATTAGAAAGTGTGCGCATGTGACCTTTACGTTTCTTCTCCGCCGAAGGAACTCGTGCTAGAAAACGTCTTAGTCCGCCAGCAAATGGCTGTCAAAGCCTGGAGAAAAAGGATTGCATTTCAATGATATGGCCCATTGATTTGAGTAATGAAAGTGGAGCCGCGCGCAGGGTCTGTCGCTCTAAAAAGAATCTGTCCTTTTGCACTGATCAAGTGTCTGTGCGTCATATCCAAAACTTCATCTTATCCATCATAGCAGAAGCCGTGGATCTGCTGTTGGACCGTCAAAAGAAGCTCTGCTTTTATAAACACCAGGGTTCAGAGCGACATGGACGTCAACACCCAAAGCTTCTGCTTTTGGCTCTGTGGATATGATGGATTTGTCACGTCCTTGCTTTCGCTAGACTTTGGATTTCAGCTGAATATCGGTAATTCAAGCTGCGCAGTCAGCTCTAAGTTTAGAGGGATTTGATTAAATATGTATGAATGCCTTCATCGAGTGCATATGTTTCCCAAGCCTTGGGCTCGGTGGTCTGATAGTCTGGCAGAGATCGTTAGCAAGAAATATATCCATCAGTTAGCCGCTAATGCTGTCGAGTTGTTCCAGCTCATGATATGACTCTTAATTGCTGCATTAAGTGCACAAAAACAAGCAGAAATGTGCAACTTTTCATCACACAAACAATACATGTTCTAACATCACCTCAAAAACTAAAATAAAAATGCAGTCGATAAAGCAGTCGATGAGCTGATAGGGTTTTGTGTAAAACAATCCTAAAAGTCATTTACTCCAGAGTTTCTGTGCTAGATCATGTTAGAAGTGTTTGTGTTTGCTGCCTTGTGTAAAGTGGCTGCTGTCCATTACTTTACGGAGACACCAGCACAACCATTGATCGTTCTAGTCAGCCATGTGTCATGATGAAATTGTCTCTCAAGCTGCTGTCCAGACTCGAGACTAATTGTGTTGTTGGCAGTGGACGTGTCTACATAATGTCTTTCATCTAGCGGCGAAGTGTGCAGCTTCCACCACAGGATTGTCTTTCAGCAATCAGTATATGGTGTGGGCTAATCGATTTTGTTTACGAGAACATTATCTCAATGTTTTAATGACGGCGTTGACATAGTTAATGACACTGGAATCAGGAAAATTGTAGGGATGAGACGATACACCTACCGCCCGATTCGATACATGATGTATATTATACATTATGAAACATTATATATATTTTTTATTTATTTATATATTTTATTTATTTATTTTTATTTAACACTCTGGCCCTCTTCGGTCACTTTTGACTGAAATTTTTTATATTTTAACATTTTAAATATCATAGCTTCATCAGAATGAGATGACACTTGGTGACTTTTGTCACATTAGCAATGTGAACACACACACACACACAAAAAAAAATCATGGACGTGATTCGAATATTTTAAAGGGTCCAAAAAAAAAAATATTATAGTCACACTCAACTTCTTCATGGTCAAAAATGACAGACATTGGAAATGAATGGGAAATAAAAAATAAGAAAACTCAGAGAATTTTACAAACTACAAATCAGCCACTGTGCAGAAAAATAGTGCACAGCAATCAAGGGGTGACACTCACACCGAAAGACAGAGAGACAGAGAGAGTGAGAGAAATGAACTGGTAAGACTGCAACAGAGCAAATTTTGAGTATATGTGTAATGAAATGAATACATGAAAAAAAAATACAAGAGTCTCTCTCTCTCACTTTCTCACACACAGAGAGAGAAAGAGAGATATGAAGTGCTAAGACTGCAACAGACCTGGTTTCTGGTTGTAATCATAATACAAAACTTCATATTTATCTAACCAAAAATATCTAAAAATTAAAAAAGTAGTCTTTTAGAATGTCTAAATATATTTCTAAATACAAAACCTAATAAAATTAAGAAACTGTCTAAAAACAATGGGAATCCATAAGCCTCTGTATATATGTATATAGGGAGCTATACAGGAGGTTACATGAAATTACACAAGCTTTTGCATTTTTATTGCCACCGATGGCACAATTCTCAGTTCAAAAAAATGGATTTTAAATGCTTTTACTCTATTTTAATACGAAATGTTGCATTTATTGAAAAATGATATATAAATAATTAAATGCAAAAATATATATATTAATTCCAAAAGAAAAATAGCTTATTAAAATTATATAAATATTGCATAGTATCATAAAACCTCCTCAAAATTCTAAATAATAATAAAAAAATATTATTGAACAAAAATGTATTGCATTGATTTTTCTGAAAAAAAAAAAAAAGAAAGTTACGTTTCAAGGCTTCGGTCACTTTTGACCGCGAAGAAGGTAAGTGTGACTCCATAATGAAGGGGGCCAGAAGAATTTAGATTGTACAAGTATTGCGATTCAATATTGCTATTAGGGCTGTGACAATACGCTAATATGCAGATTCAATACTATCCCGATTCTTGTGAGCCGATTCATTATATATTGCGATTTATATAACTGTTGTGATTTAATATTACAATTTATTGTCATTTTTCTGTTTATTAAAGACTAGACAATAGAAAATACTTGATCATATCCTTAAAGAGATATGATCGGTTGCATTTACGACCAAAAATATTAATTTGCGAGTGAAATTTTTGCTGAGGACGCCAGTGGCGACTCTAAATTTTCATGTTATGACTTAAAACTTTGCATGTAATGCCTTTTTTCCTGATTGTTTTGCAGTCACATATTTTGTTCATGTATTAAACTGAAATGTTGCGCATTAAAGTTTTAGTGGGGAAAAAAAGACTTTCGAATAGTTCTCTCTGCCGAACGGCAGCGCTATCAACACACCTGATAAACGCAGCATGAGAGAGATGATGCACTGTCAATTTCGTGGCTTCGTGCACAACTTGAAGAAACTATTAGAAACATTTATAATCGATACTATGGCTTTCTTGTTATCAAGATCTTAGTCTAGACTCTAGCCTATATGCTGTGTTCTGTTAATGCTTGAACTTTATATTATTTGTAGCACGCTTGCCGCGCAGTTGCAATTGCAAAAAGCGTTGTGATTTGTTACCTTTTAAGCATCAGCTTTAAAATTCTGCCAAATTCATAACAAAATTCAAACAAACGGCAAGTGAACCCATTACATTTTGTTACTTTACTACTATAGTACATTTTTCAAACTCTGGAAACTGTAAATCTTGTAAACATTGCTATGTAACAATACATTTACCTCAGAATAACCATTCAGTGTCCATAAGCTCATCAGTCAGCTAAAAAAAATAACTACGAAGAGGAGCATTTTGCATTAATGCGCCATTGCATATTAATGTTTTTACTTAACCTGTTGTCTACATGATAAGAGAGAATGCAAGTAGCTAAACATAAATTCAACACTATCTGTGTGAAAGACATATGACAGCATTTATAGTATGAACTGAGAAGGAACCCAAACTACACTCAGTGGCCAAGTGATGCTTATGTTCCATGATATTTGCACAGATTCTGTGTAATAAACAGTTCTTTGTAACCGTATATTGTCAAGTTGGAAAAAACATTTAGTTCCCACTTTAAGTGAACCTTAGTTACCTGGTCATCTACAAGATGGATTAAAATGCTGATAAAGTCCAGAAAAGATGAGACATAAACACATGTCCAGTAGTACTGGAATGTTAAAGTGTTACAAAATATATAAATAAAACACATTTATTCTGTGGCACCTAAAAAAATAATTTGGCGCCTAAGTTTGATTACTTGATTTTTATTTTTTATTTTTTTTGTCTGGAGCCCTGGTTAGTTTTAACACATGTGGTTTAAATATTTCCACACATGCTAGCATAACCAAATTTACGTAATTTACTAGTTGCTATAGCAACACTATACACAGAAAAAAATGTTCCAAAGTTCAAAAGCCCTTTGAAGATATCGCTGAATAATTATTTTACCAAAGTACATTTCTGGCTGAAGTAAAATTTTCATCTCAGTTTTTAGTATTTTAGTATTTAGCATTTCAAAGCATATTATACAATCATATTTACAAACTACAGTAACTGTATATGAATACAGTACATGGTACTTGGTATAAGAAAGTTTATACTAGAGTATGAAGGCCCTGCTAACATAAAAATTAGATAATTGTCTCGCTGTGTGTTTGAAATAATTACTATTTAGTCCAAAACACACAAGTTAAACAACTCATTGTTCCTACATTAGCTTGGCCAGCAGTAGTAGGTTAAAATAAGCTTCGTCACTGCAGTCCGTGTCTGTGTGAATGCCTCTGTTTGTGCCTTTTACTTCAGCGGGAACTTTCATGCCCAGCAGGACTCTCTTTAGTTTGTATAATGCGTAAATGAGCTAGTCAGTTAAGAGCGGCTCAAAATATTAGCTCCCTGCCAACTTAGCGTACCCAAGGCAACAGCGGAAAGAGTATTACGGCTTACGTTCTGGTCACTCCAGGGTAATTTTGCAAGGAAAACAGTGTGACTGTGCAGCGCATCTGACACATAAGCTGTTTTACAGCCACATCACACTAGCTGCTTAATAATGGGATAGCATGCTCTGCTTCATAATAGCATTAGATGCTCTGGTGTCTCCGGGCGCTCGACTCATCTTGCCGCACAAACAAAAAGTGCTATGTTATTAAATGGTTTTGGACATGCTGCCATGGTGATGTGAACCTGTAGCATGATTGTACGGTTTTATTTGGCTTATGTAGTATAGGAAATCCATAGTATTGTTTTAAGTACCTTGTAAAAATAATTGTATATGATTATGGTAATTATTCAGCACCATGGTGTTCTTGTCTGATACAACACTGTACTGGAACCATTATATTGATTAATGTTCAATAGAAAATAAATTCAGGATGTTAAATAAGCCAAGTACAATCCCTCATTGTAAAATGCTTTGGATAAAAGCACCTGGAACCTTAATAAATCCACAAATTTCATTAACCAGCCGTTTTTGTTTTAATTGTTCTGTAAAGTGCCATTTATATTTATTTATATATACACTACCAGTCAAAAGTTTAGACACCCTTTCTTTTAATGTTTCTTAAAGACGTTTCTTATGCTTATCAAGGCTGTTTTCACTTGAACAAAAATACAGAGGAAAAAAAGGTAATATTGTGAAATATTATTGGAATGTTTTTCTATATTAATATACATTAAAATTTAATTCATTTCTGTAATTAAAGTTGAATTTCCAGAATCATTACTCCAGTCTTCAGTCTCACACGATCCTTAAAAAATCATTCTAATATGCTGATTTATTATCTGTGCTGGAAACTGTTGCGCTGCTTAATATTTTTTTTGGAACCTGTGATACTTTTTTCAGGATTTTTTGATCAATAAAAGGTTAAAAAAGAACAGCATTTATTTAAAATAGAAAGGTTTTCTTTTCTTTTTTTGAAAAAAATTAATACTTTTATTCACCAAGGATGAATAAAATGAGTAAAAAGTGATTGCTTAGATTTACATTGTTAGAAAAGATTTATATTTTGAATAAATGCTGTTCTTTTTAACATGTTATTCATCAAAGAATCCTGAAAAAAGAATCACAGGTTGCAAAAAAATGTTTGGCAGCACAACTGTTTCCAACATTGATCATTCTAATAATAAATCAACATATTAGAATGATTTCTGAAGGATGACATGACACTTCAGACTGGAGTAACAGCTGATCAAAATTCAGCTTTGCATCACAGGAATAAATTATATTGTAAAGTATATTAAAATGAAAACCATTATTTTATATTGTAATAACATTTTGCAATATTAGGTTTTTTTTCTGTATTTATGATCAGATAAATGCAGCCTTGATGAGCATAAAAAAAAACATTAAATGAGAGGGTGTGTCCAAACTTTTGACTGGTAGTGTGTGTGTGTGTGTGTGTGTGTGTGTGTGTGTGTGTGTGTGTGTGTGTATATATATATATATATATATATATATATATATATATATATATATATATATATTAGTGGTGTCAAAATTAGCGCGTTAACGCAGGTGATACATTTTTTCATTTTAACGCAGGAGACTTTTCAGATGCGCGCTCCAACTTTACTTCAGCACCAGACGCGAGTCAAATGACCGCGGAAGCGGTAGCGGTGACGAGGAGCTTAAGTAAAACGTCAGTGAACTGCGGTCAGATGAGATGCTGTCAGGCCATATGTCGGTAAAAACAAATTTAATTGTCCTGTCAGCCTATATACTCTGCTACTCTAGCGCGCGCTCTTGAAGTTCACGCGCAAATGTGCCGACGCGCGCTGTATTAGGCTATATTAAACCCAAATGAAACTGCGAGCATTCAAAGTCGTAGTTATATCGTCAGGTAAAACATGAATTCACAAAAAAAAACAAAAAAAAAAAAGATTAAAGCTCCCTTAAAATTGTGCGTGTAAGAATTTATTATTTATAGGTCAAAGCAGTGTCAGATCAGATCAAGCTCAGCAGCGACAACTTTTATAGTAACAGCAGCCAAAATATCCTTATAACCAGTTGCTGTGATGTCTGGTAATTAAGGAACAAAATTAAAAAGAGGAAATTAATAACTAAGTTTTATCTTTATATAATTTAGAATTTGATATAATTTAGGCTATATTTTCTTGCTGAAGGGCACAGGTAGCTACTAGCCCTATATGACATTTATTATAATGGGTTTGTATGAAGATTGTTTCAAGTTCACTTAAATTATTATTATTAGTTATTTTTTTAAAAGTTTTAAAAATGTTAAAGTGATAGCTGTTAATGATACTGTAATGTTGAATGATTATTTATATATATATATATATATATATATTATGTCTTTTATGTCAGGTAGAATTAATCGCGATTAATTTCAGGTAAAATGTGTGATTTAATTCGTTAATTTTTTTTTATCGATTGACACCACTAATGTGTGTGTGTGTATATATATATATATATATATATATATATATATATATATATATGGGATGGGATGGCATGTCGCTGCAGGATGCTGTGGTAGCCATGCTGGTTCAGTGTGCCTTCAGTTTTGAATAAATCCCCAACAGTGTCACCAGTAAAGCACCCACACGCCATCACACCTCCTCCTCCATGCTTCACGGTGGGAGCCGTGCATGTAAGGACCATCCGTTCACCTTTTCTGCATCGCACAAAGACATGGTGGGTGGAACCAAAGATCTCAAACTTGGACTCATCAGCCCAAAGCACAGATTTCCACTGTTCTAATGTCCATTCCTTGTGTTTCTTGGACCAAACAAATCTCTTCTGCTTGTTGCTTTTCCTTAGTAGGGTTTTTTTAGCAGCTATTTGACCATAAAGGCCTGATTCACGCAGTCTCCTCTGAACAGTTGATGTAGAAATGTGTCTGCTACTAGAACTCTATGTGGCATTAATCTGGGCCCTAATCTAAGGTGCTGTTTAGGGCTGGGTATCGTTCAAAATTTTCGATACCGGTGCCGATAGCTATACCTTGACTTCGATATTGGTTCCTGAATGATACTTTTTTCGATACCAATTTTATGAACTCAATTTTATCTAAAAAATTATTATATATTTTTTGACATGTACACAGACTCAAAGACTCATGAGCCACTGCACAAAGGAACAAAATATATCCAATGCAATAAATCAGTGAAAGTAATTTTAATACAGCTCAAAATGTTTTCAGTTTACACATCTGTTAGGCTGTTTTTATACAAGTGCATATTTTAAAATGCATAGCTCAGACAGAATCATAATTTCTATTCATTTACCACGAATTTACTGACAACTGGCACTAGCAGGGGCGTAATTTCCACTGGGGACAGGGGGGACATGTCCCCTCCACTTTTCAAAATCCAGTTTGTGTCCCCCCCACTTCTTAAATTAATACGTCCCCCGCACTTTTAGAAACAGCTGATTCTGTCCCCCACACTTTTTTTTTTTTTTTTTTTAGACCCAGCACCAATATTTCTGCCCACGTTCTCTGATTTGTTACTTATATTTGAGTGAACTAACATTCAGCCGCGTGTCTGCCATGAGCTTCCAATCTCTTGTTGCTCTTGTGAATTTTCGTTCGTTCATTCACTTTGCTATTTGGCCGTCTGGGATAAAATGCACACCAGAAAACATTGCTCAACCTCTCCAGAATGTGTACAGGTGAGATGTAAAAAAGGATTCACTATTTTAAGGCAGTGTTTTTTTTTTTTTTAATTGGGACTATTTGCCAATATTTTAAGGCAGGGGTCTCCAACACGTCGCTACCAGTAGCTCGCGGCCTGATTTGAGGTAGCTGAAAAACGCGGACAGAATCGCGGAATCCAGTCATAAAATCTAAATTTACAGTTTAACGCACAATGTCACGGTAATTAAATCGCGACTATTTAATATAAATCCTGCAGGTTGTGCAAGTCTCCTGGTCTGAATGAATGAATTAATGAATGAACGCACAGACACGCGGTTAGTTTACTACAAACAAGTGCACAGTGATTTCAGCGTCTGTCATTTCACTAAATGAGGACACAAATACATGAACAACGTCATCCTCATATCATATACACACAGGAGTGTAAAAGAATTCACGGCCAAAATGTGCAGATTAGGTTTTGTTTTGTGTGGAATTATGACAAAAGGCAGACTGCTGTGAGAAATTATATGAAATATGATTTAAATAATTGTATGAACAAGGAGGAACCACCTGTCTTCAGAAAAGTTTCATTGCCATTTCTTTTCATCTTCCCACTCTGTAATGCGCAACGAAGCAGTGCTGCTTTGTTTACATCGGTTACCGGGGAAACGCGCCACCTTCTGTCAAACAGTGGACTTTTACAAATAGAGTTTTTTAGAAAGCACTGTTTGGAGCAGATAAAATATAATTGATCATTTTGTCATAAAACTTTATTCCCCCCACAACGTTATTTGAACATGTCAGTATAACGTGTTTATTTTTTAGTTTTAAATACAGCCATTGTTTTTTAATGTTTTTATTTTAATGTTTATGCAAACCAAAAGTGCATAATGCTGCTACTTTTGTTGTAAAACTTGGTGAAATGACTAAGTGTGTGTATACTTTATGAAAACTTCCAGACCATTTTAACATATTATACCATGTTATACCAGGCATAACAGTTTGGATACATTGGACCCATTTCAGAGATTTAAGTATTGTATAACATGGGTAGCTCTCAGCAGTGTGTTCTGTAAAATTAAGGGTGCTGTAAAATGCCAATTGGTATTAGATTTAGAATTTATCATTATGAACGTCACGTCACCATACAGCTGTCCCCCCCACTTTTAAAATGGCTGCTACGCCCCTGGGGCAGCGCGTGGCAAAAATGACGAATATTGAGAAGACTGCCGACAGAGGATTTAGTTTTCAAGCTAAAGTAAAGTAAAAGACCACTTCTTAAACCAGAGAAGGTGAACATATTGGTATTCTTGTGGGGAAAAAAAAAAACATCCAAACACTGTCACCAACAGTCACTTTTCTTTTTGTATCATTTTGAAAAGCTGGTCTTCTTTGCTGTTTACCTCATGTTACGCTTTTACTTTATTTATTTGATTCCTCAGCGTTTTCTAAACTTTCTGTAATTCATTAGTTGGTATTTAATACAGCATGTGGTGTAGGCCTTGTCATATTCATTTCTGTTAATAAACTTATGAAAGTTGTCATTGTTATATCCGTGATAGCACACATACATCTCGGAGACATCTATTTGACGTCTGCATTTACATCTGCAAGACATCTGCAAGATGTAGTTTGCTCATCTGCAATACGTCTATTGGACGTTTCCTATCAGATGTCAAACAGGCGTCTATTAGATGTCTTTAAGATGTTTATGATTTAGAATGTATGTAAAACTGACATCTTACAGATGTCTGCCAGACGTTTATACACAGCAGATGCTTTCCAGATCAAGAGATCTTTAACAGACATCTTGCTATCTGGGATTGTTTTTGCTTTTTAATTAAGAAAAACAACAATGACAACAAAATTGCAAATTCAAAAGCAAAAACTTCCAAAGCTCGGTTTATAACAAAAGAGGAACTCCCGTTTACAAAATTCACATCACAAATTATGCTACTGATGAAAAATAATGGGTTGGATGTTAACCACTTTCGTGACCATAGAAATATAAATGATCATAAAAGTTCATAAACATGCATTGTAGGGCTGCACGATTAATTGAATGCGATTGTCATGCGCATGTTGTCGGTGAAGCCGGTTGTGTAATCAGCAGTAAATCTCCAGCACCTGTGTTCAGGTGGAGCAGCATGTACTACACAGAGCCGTACTCCACAGAAAAGATACGCTGAATCGCGTTCATTATTGCGAACGATTTAATCGGGCGATTATGAAATCGAAAGAAATCGTTTGCGATAATGACAGCTGTTTGCGTAGCTTCTCGGTAAACTACGGCTCTGTTTAGACATGCTGCTACACCTGAAAACATGTGAAAATATCACATTAAATAACGTTTTTACTCCAAACTCACTTCATATTATAATATTTATATCAGTCGAGTGTTTGAAATAAATCTTTCTGTGAGATAGTATAGCTATTTACACAGAATAAAGCACGAATAGTATTCTAAGCAGTGATAAAGGCATTGCATTATTATATACTGCATTATAAGGAAAATTATAATGAGAAGAAGTCAGATAAACCATACATTGTTGTGGTCGTGGGTTTATTAGTCACGTTGAATCAATGACAGCAGTTAAATCTTGTTTATTCAGCTGCAGCGATAGCAAAGATGCGTTTCTATTTCTCTTCTTCTGGCGTATTTTGAGTTTCCGCGTGAGAATGAGAGCGCCCTCTGGCCTTCGGATGAAGATTTACTAAACACAGAACAGTGCTTTTCTAAAAGATACGCATGACAATCGCAGCTTTCGATTAATCCCGATTTCGATTTCACTTCGATTAATCGTGCAGCCCTAATGCATTGATTAATCCCATTTTGTAGAAGAAAATAAATGAATAAAAAGTAGGTGTGTTTGACTTGACGGGGCTCTGCACAGGGCCGAGAGCGCTAGAGAGAGTAGACTGCTTTGTATGCTTTCGAATCTATCTGTGTGGCGCCGCTTCTAGTCGAACACGCCTAGTGCTGCAGGCTTATTGGCTCACTGATGTTGACGAGATTAACACCTTAGGTATTGAAGTTTGGTACCGAACAACAAGGCATTTTTCGATACTCGATGGTATCGAGGCAATTTGGTCGGTTCCTAAAAAGTATCAAATTCGATACCTAGCTCTAGTGCTGTTAACTTGCGATTTCTGAGGCTGGTGACTTGGATGAACTTATCCTCAGCAGCAGAGGTGACTCTTGGTCTTCCTTTCCTGTGGCGGTCCTCATGTGAGCCAGTTTCGTTATAGCGCCTGATGGTTTTTGCAACAGCACTTGGGGACACATTCAAAGTTTTTGCAACTTTACGGACTGACTGACCTTCAGTTCAAGTAATGATGGACTGTCGTTTCTCTTTACTTAGCTGATTGGTTTTTGCCATAATATGAATTCTAACAGTTGTCAAATAGGGAGTTCTGCACAACACAACTGATGATCCCAACCCCATTAAGAAGGCAAGAAATTCCACAGATGACCCTGACAAGGCAAACCTGTGAAGTGAAAATTATTTCAGGTAACTACATCATGAAGCGCATTGAGAGATAGCCAAGGGTTTGCAGCGCTGTCAACAAAGTAAAGGATGGCTACTTTGAGGAATCTAAAATATGACATATATCTAGAGTTATTTTTCACGCTTTTTTTGTTTACTATATTCAATTCCATGTGTTCATTCATAGTTTTGATGTCTTCAGTGAGAATCTACAATGTAAATAGGCATGAAAATAAAGAAAAAAAACATTAAATGAGAGGATGTGTCCAAACGTTTGACTGGTAGTGTATAAATGAGAAAAAAAAAGATCAACAATCAAACTAAATTAACAAAACAATGATACATTTTTTTAATTTGTGTGTATGTGTGTGTATATATATATATATAATATATATACACACACAGATAACAGCAAGCAGCAATCGCAAGTCCAAGCAACCATACCTTGAGTTTGGACATGATGTTGTATCTGTTTTGGAATAAAAAAAAATTGCAATAGTCTCTTTGAAAAGCAGATGGAAATGGTGTTGCATTTGATCCGGCGTGAGCTTGTTTTGAAATAACGGCATGTCTGAGCAGATCTCATGATGATAGGTTGTAGCCGTGGCTCTGGAAATGAAAGGAGGATGATGGGCACTAGATGGAGTATTATGGCATGAGATGGGTGTAAAGATGCCTTTGCCGTTCCGTCTGAGTAGCATAAGGGTGAGTCGAAATGAGATGGGCCTGAGATGGAGTGATTTGGGGATGAGATGTATGGATGTGGCATTGATTTAGTGCTGAAGGAAGAGATGGAGCAAACAGAAGCAGAATGTACCGAGACCCTTTCCTTTCCATCTTAGTCACACACCCAACAGCTGCCCACACTAATGAGCTTGTTTCTGCCAGCCGGGAGTCTCAATCGCTCTAAACAGAAACAGCAAACCAAAAGCATCTAATTTCCCAGGCTAAAGTCTTTCGCTGGACCGAATTATACTTTTAAATGGCTTTTAGTTGACAAATTCTTTTTAATTATTCTTGAAACGCAACATGCATCGGGGAAGCCACATTTATTTTACCCACAATGTGTTTCTTCTGAACTGATAATGCACGTTTACTTACAGTTTCTTATTTTCAGTGTTTGATTCCATCTTTATTTGAGAAATGACCCCTAAGGTGGCCTTGGTAATGTAATGACATTGGTGAAAACTTTTTAAAGTTTCAACTTAAAAACTTAAGTTTAGCAGCTGCCTTAAAAATGCAAGTCATTTTAATTAATTTTATTGTAGTGAGTTGAAATGACTTGTATAGTGTGTATATATTGATAGTTGATTTAACTTAACATTTTAAGGCAGCTGCTGAAGTTTTAACTGGTGACATTTTTTTACAGTCAAGTAATAGAGGTGAAGGTGTCAGGTTAGCCAGGGTTCAAATGACAAAGGGGGTGATTTTCTACAATGCTTATTTTATTTTTATTTATTCAGATCGCTTGATTCAGATCGGGACTTCTGAGTGGTTTCGAGAATCTTTTTTTTTTTTTTTTTTTTTTTTTTTTTTCTTCTCTCTTTTTCTTAAACAGTAGACAACATCAAACCATGAGTGAGATCTCCTTCAATATCCAAAAAAGTTGTGCTTGATAAGTCCTTGGAAGTCCTGGAATTTTATTTTAAAATATCTGTACGAACCCTGTTTTTATTTTATTTTATTTTATTTTATTTTATTTTATAAATCAACAGATTAAATAAATACAATAAAAATGCGTTGTCCAAAATATATAGATGCATAAAAAAATCTAACAAAAAAAACAAAAACAAATATACATTTAAATAAAACAAAACATATTATATATGTTGGATAATACATGTTTTGTTTTATTTATTTAGTTATTTATTTGTTCATTTATTTAATGTAAATAAGTTTATGTATATTTATTTATTTTATTTTATTTATTTTATGAATCAACAGATAAAATAAATACAATAAAAATGTGTTATTCAAAATATATAGATGCATATTTATTTATATTTACAATTTATATATTACATATATTACAATTTATTAATTATATATTATATTACAATTTATGTATTTTATATATATATATATATATATATATATATATATATATATATATATATGCATTTATTTTTCCGATAATGCCTATTAATTATTTAGATATTTATTTGTATATTCTAAATAAACAAATAAATAAAACAAATATATATATAATATGTATATATGTATATAGACGTAAAAAAAAAAATTACATTAAATAAAACAAAGCATGTTATATATGTTGGACAACATATGTTTTGTTTATTTTAGTTATTTATTTGGATAATTATTATTGGATAATGCCTATATATTTTTTAGATATTTATTTGTATATTTCTATAACTATAAATAATTTAATTGATTATTCATTGATTAATTTATTTATATAATGTACATTTATTTATTATTATAAATAAAATGTTTTAGTTGTTTGGTCATTCATTAATTTAGTTATTTATTTGGTCATTTATTTAGCGTAAATATGTTTATTTTTATATGTATGTATGTATTTATTTATTTGTTGGATAATGCTATTAATTTTTTTGATATTTATTTGTATATTTCTAAAAATATGATGTTTTAGTTAGTTGTTCATTCATCTATTCATATAATGTCTACTTATTATTTTATTTTATGCTTTATATACATATTAAATGAATGAATAAATAAATGTATGTTATCCAAAATATATATAGATTTATAAAAATTAAACAAATTTGCATTAAATAAACCATACATGTGTTACATATGTTGTGTAATACATGCTTTGTTTTCTTTTGTTTGTTTGTTTGTTTGTTTATTAATTCATTAATTGAATGTAAATATGTTTATTTACATTTAGTTTTTGTATGTACATATGTATTTGTTATTGGATAATGCCTATTAATTATATTTATATCTAAACATGTATTATCCATCATATATAACATATTTTGTTTATTTTAGTATAAATTTGTTTATTTAAATTAGAATTGTATTCATAAAATGTGCCAGTATTGCAAATCCCAAAATTAAAATCACTTAATCTGCTCCAGTTAAATACTACCTAAATCCAAAATTAAAAATAAAAGCTAAAACGCAGTTGCGGATCAATGTCAAACGCTTCCCCTAGACTTCTTGATTGATCGCTCTAATTTAAATTGAACACAGTGTTTCAGGGTTTGCCACTGACAGTGTATTACCCATATGTTAAATTGTCAGAGACTGTTTATTTTATTAATGCCACATTTCAGAAGCTGCATTATAAATCACAGCATCATTATGATGGATTCCCTTCATCGTGAACCTAAAATAGCATCAAATTGTTATACGGAAGTGAAAAGTACACAGGAAATGCCTCCGCGGCCTCAGGAAATAAATCCATCGATCAGTCGGCTGGTGTCACGAACCGCGTTGAAAAATCCCAGAACATTTGAGAAGATCTTTCAGAGGGTTTGCATCACATTAGAGGGCACAGACGGGCCTTTTTCTCTTTTGTTTTGTTTTGTTTCTGAATAATAAATAAGGGCCTCACAGCCTTTCCATCAATTTCCAGCAGTGTGACCTTGTGTCTCGTATTACTTTGCAATGCGCAGAGCTTTTGTTTCCCATAACGCTGTAACAGATCTATAGCACGCGTCTCAGGCCGTTCACCTCCATCATCACTCCAGGATTTCATTACCACTTCAGTGTAAGCTGAGATTTCCCCAAATAATACCTGGCCTTTTGTACGGCTGATTAAAATCTTCACTTCCTGGACTTTGGGGATGCCGTGATGCTGTTTGTGCTATGAAAACCTGATGAGTAATTGCTCAAATGCATGAGCGCTCATTTCAAACCTCTTTTAAAGTATCTATAATTAATTTAGATTGTGATTAATACTCGTGGGTCGAACATTTGGCCATTATGTTCTCACCTAATGATGTTTAATTTGCGTCTGATGCAACCTGGGATGGAAATGCTAGCCGGCTGTGGATGTAATCGTGGTTTCAGATGCGATGGTATCAGCATCTGTGTCGCTATGTGAAATGAATACGGCGAGGCTCAGCTGTGGTCTGTCTGATTCAATGGACACACGCCTAATTTGATCAATAGCTCTTTCGCTGGTAATATTGTCGTATGGGCTTCTTGGATATTTGTCATGTAATGATATGCTGAACACGAACGCAGCACAAAGGAAACAACAGGTTTTAATGCAAGCATTATTGATCACAATTGTGAATCACATAACTCAAATCATAATCATATTTAAAGTGATGCACTTACAGTGGAAGTCAATAGGGGTTAATGTTAAAATGTTAAAAAAATGTGTCAGTTTCAACAATGCATAAGACTAATGAGGTTGCTTACTAAATGTGTGCAAAGCATGTTTACTGTAAATGTTTTTTTTTTGCTTTTGTAAATAACCTGAAATATTTCATAAAAGTCTGTTACTTCTTTAAAGCAATAACTTCTTAATTTCTTTTTTCTTTTTTGTAAATTTATCTCCTAAATTATGCAAGTTTAGAAGTAATAATGTTTGTTTGTGGTGTTTGTTTATTTTATTATATACATAAAACATCTATATTTATGAGTATTGCAACTTTAAATAATTCCAGAATTTATTTTTTGCAGTTACTTTTTTTGTACATATTTTTATATTTTTGGCTCGTAAAATATGACAGTATTGCAACTTTAAATAATTCCAAATAAATTTTGTTTTGCATTTACTACTTTCATTTTTTTTAATGTGTATTTTTGTCATAAAACATGGCAGTATTGCAACTTTAAATACTCCCAGAATGTAATTTTTTTTTTTTTACAGTTTGTGTTTTTTTTTTTTTTTTTGCATTTACTTCTTTAATTATTTTTATATTTTTTGCCTCATAAAATATGCCAGTATTGCAGCTTTAAATAATCCCAGAATTAAAGTTTTTTGCGGTTGCTTCTTTTTTCTGCATTTATTTATTTAATTTTTTGCCTCATAAAATATGCCAGTATTGCAACTTTAAATAATTCCAAATAAAAGTTTTGTTTTTTTTGCATTTACTACCTCAATTTTTTTATTTTATGTGTATTTTTGTCATACAATATGCCAGTAGTGCAACTTTAAATAATCCCAGAATTATTTTTTTGCAGTTATTTTTTTCATTTACTACTTTAATTTTTTTTTTGTATATTTTTATGCCTCATAAAATATACCAGTATTGCAACTTTAAATAATCCCAGAATTAAATTTTTTGCAGTTACTTTTTTCCATTTACTACTTTAATTTTGTAATTTTTTGTATATTTTTATGTCTCATAAAATATGCCAGTATTGCAACATTAAATAATTCCAGAATGTAATTTGTAAATTCTTTTGCAGTTACTACATTTTTTTTGCAGTTACTTCTTTTAATTTATTTATTTTTTTGTATATTTTATGCCTCATAAAATATGCCAGTATTGTTAATAATTACAGAATTGAGTTTTAAAATAATAATTAAAAAATAGTAATTCCACTAGTAATTCCACTAAAGTAATATTAATAAATGTTTGTTTGTGATGTCACAAATCTTTCTTTCATTTTCTTTCTTTCTTTCTTTCTTTCTTTCTTTCTTTCTTTCTTTCTTTCTTTCTTTCTTTCTTTCAACTGCATCTTAAAATAATGGCAGCATTTTTTGTCTTAGTTTGTTTTTGTGACATCACAGATCTTCTTTATTTATTTTGTTACATTATTTAAATATACATGTTTATTTTATTAAATAATATAATACATATGTAAAATGGTTTATATATTTTAATACATGTTTGTTTTTGTGTGACATAAATATTTTTTAATTATTTTTTTTATTTATTATTACATTATTTCTAAAGTTTGTTCAATTATATATTTTGGATAACCCATATTTGATTTTAATGTACAATTTATTTCATTTAAATAAATTCATTTGTTATTGTGTTAAATATATTCATATTTTTATGCCTTATAAAATAAGCCAGTGCTTTAAATAATTCTAAAATTTAAGTTTGACATCACAAATCCCTCTAACTTTTTAATCTCCTCCCCTCCAACCAATTTCTGTTTTCTGTAATGTTTTCATAACCCAGTTCAGTCAGCTCCTAATAAAGCAGGTCTCGCTCCACATTTTTATCCAAATAACCCGTTGTATGTCAGTATGTCAGATTATGTAAACCAAATGGGTTGTAAATGCCATTTAATGTTGAGTTTACAGCAACTCTCATTAGCATGCCAAGGATAGCTAGGGAGCTTGTCAAGATTTTATGTGAACTGAAATTTTATTCTGTCCCTTGCATAAATCTGTTGTACAGCTCCAGAAGATTTTCAAAAAAAGCACTTTTTTGGTTGCTTTTGCATCTTGCATAGAAAAAAAATGACCAGTGGATTATTCCGAATATCTCATTTTGTGTTTCTCGCCAGAAATAGTCCTACAGGTTTAGAAGTGACATGACAGTGTTTTCATTTTTGGGTGAACTGGTCCTTGAAGAGAGTCAAGTCTTTCTTGACTAACTCCAAATCTTGAGTTAGTGTAGGTATTAAACCTGAGGCAGGTTGTTCACGCTCTGCGAGCGAAAGAACAGGTCTGTTTCTTCTCCTGCCTGCGTTTGGAGTCGCAGAACAAGGCCCTGGGTTTGAAGAAAACAGCATCTGTTATTTACTGATACAGACACACTCTTCTCCCGGCAGACTCTGCGTTTAGGGAATACAGAAGCAGCCAGGCAGCAGTGCAACTCATTTGATTCCTCCTCTGGCTTCTGACTTGCTTCATCATTCGGACAGAGTGCCGTGGGTTTGCCTTTAACTAAGGTTGTTATAGATTGCAGTTATTAACTCTTAGTGCCGCGGGAACACTCTTGTTTGGTTTGAATTTTTGTGGCGTTTTCGGTGTAAATTAATCCAGTTTGTGTGGAGGCTTGATCATTTATCTTTTGCACTTGTAACATCAGTCATGTATGACCACACAAATGAGCTGTTATCTAGTCTTTAAGTGGTGTGTGAGAAATATGGCCACAAGATGGTGCTGTCTCCAAAGAGATTCAATGTTTTCCACTGCAAACTGATATTTGTATTTTAGATTTTAGATAGGCTGCATGAACTGTACAAAAATGTTCAGTCTGAATCTGGGTCTGTGTCTGGATTTGAGGCCAAATATGTTTTTTCAGTTGACTCTGAAAATGTGAGGATTATTGAAATTGATTAAACTTCCCCCCCCCCCCCCCCCCCAAACAGTGAAGATTGTTTGAGAGAGAAAAAATTATAGAAAAAAATTATATATATATATATATATATATATATATATATATATATATATATATAATATTTTTTTCCTTTATACATATATATAAATACACACACATTTATATAATATATATATATATGTTTTTTTTTTATTCAATTATGTACACACATTTACAAATAATGTAATTAAATATTAATAAATAAATATTTGTGATGACACAAAAATAAATAAATTCATAATGTTTGTATTTTATATATATATGTGTGTGTATATATAATAAAAAAAATCTATGCACACATTTTATATAAATATTTATATTTGTTTGTAAATATAAAACATTTATAAATAATGTAATATAAATAAATAAATAAAAATGTGATTCCACACAAAAACAAACATTAAAAAAAAATGACAAAAATAAATAATGAATATTTAAAAAAAAAGATTATAATATATTACTTGCATATGTATGTATGTATGTATGTATGTATACGTATAACATGTATGGGTGTATATAATTAAAAAATCATTAACTTATACATCTACATTTTTATGTAAATGTATAAAATCTATAAAATTATTTTTTATTTAATTATATGTACATACACATACAAACATTTATTAATGTAACATGGTTATAAATTAATAAATAAAAGATTTGTCACACAAAAACAAACATTAATTTAATTTAAAATAAATAAATAATGGATTATATTACCAATAAAATAAATATGGATTATATTTATATAATAAATAAAATAATTTAACATAACATAACATAAATAAGGCAATTATAAATAAATAAAATATAAAACAAATAAATATTCATATAAAACATGAAAATGGCATTAGAAATTCCACTAAAAAGAAAAAAAAATAATTGTCAAGGGAAATGCAATGTGTCTGAGCTGTTTACCATAAAGAGATGTGAAAGATGTTTCACAAATTGAGGTTCACTTGTGAAGTCTGAGATGAGGATTGTGAAGGAATTGATTTATCATGCTGTGTTGTTTTTCCCTAAAGCATTTGGCAGCGGTTTTCCCTAAAGCAGTTTGTTGGTTTTAGCTAGTTTAAGATGATTTTGGCCATCTAAAACCAACAAAAACACATTATAGTCTGAATTAAGATGCGTTTTCAGCAGGTATAGATGCACACTAACACATAAGTTGAAAAATAAAATCTGAACAACATAAAAGCTTCCTTCTATCTGTATAAAGTTGCAGATAAATCCCTCTGTAGGCCACAAACAGTAAAGCTGCAGAAATCAATAGTTGCCACAAAATCTTTTTTCCCCTTTAGCTCATTGTAAATAGAGATAAATCAGCTGTGATCCCTGCAGAGCTGTTTCAGGACCACTTATTTCCAGCTTAAATAGAAGCGTCTTCACAAGAGGACGGCTCGTCCTTGTCTGTATCCGCTCACTCGAGTTCATTCTGATACACACTTCACTAGTCTGAGCGCAGCCTCCCTGTAAAGCTCAAACACAACTGGGGATGTGGTTTTAAAATTTCATCGACACCCCACCGCAGATACTTGACATGATTTAGTGATGTGCAGCGCTACGACAGACCCAACCGCCTGTTGAAATGTGAACGATGCTCTTATCAAACCGCTCGTATCTCTCACACATGTGCACTGGGTTGATGCACCCAATAAAACTGCTATGATGAATTCAATAAAAGTCTTGAAATATGGAGCTTGGGTCAATAAAAATAGGGAAGGATTTAATTTCAGGATATCTAGATGTTCTCTGGACGGCATTAGTCTTAGAGAAAATGTGCTAAAGGCCCTTTTTTATTTTATATTTCTCTTCTAAAGCACTAAACCACGATAAAAACACATGTCTCTGAGCACATACAATTTTCATGTTCATATATTTTTTAAAATTAAATATTTTTTGTAGTTTGGGAAAAAAGGCTAGAAATTGTGATTGTCAATTTAGGTCAAGATAAAAAATTATATAAAAAAATGTATGTTGAATATATAAAAATAATATTATTTTTATATATTTTGTGTGTGTGTGTGTGTGTGTGTGTGTAAGCCTAATATGAAGTGCCAAACAAGAAATAATTATATAAAATCTGAATACTTAAGTGTAAATTGTGATTATATAGAAGTAAATTAGAATGTTTTATAAATCTGAATATATAAATGTAAATCAGAATATTGTAAGTCTGAATATATAGATATTATAGTCTGAATATATAAATCAGAATATTTATTAATAAATCAAAATATATAAAGGTAAATTATGAATATATAGAAGTAAATTTGAATATAGTTATAAATGTTTAAATTGCAATATATAGATATAAATCTGAATATCTGTGTATTATTATTTATAACTATATATTTACATTTACTTCTATATATTCACGATTTACATTTATATATCAACATATTTTTATTTATATTCTGAATAAAATTTATATATTCTCATTTATAATTATTTTTTAAATATACTTTTATATATTCAGTAATAAAACCATATATTCAGATTTATAAATAATATTCTGATTTACTTCTATATATTCACAATTTACATTTATATATTCAGTCTTACAACTATATATTCTGATTTACATTTATATATTTGGATTTATATCATATATTCTGATTTACTTCTGTATATTCACAATTTGCATTTATAAAGTCAGACTTACAACTATATATTCAGATTTATAAATAAATATTCTGATTTACCTCTATATATTCATCATTTACATGTATATATTCACTTACAACTATATATTCAGATTTTTATTTATATATATATATAAAACACTTAGGAGAGTACTTATGAATTGCCAAAATGTTGCATATTTCTTAAAGTGGTTATTTTATATAAGCAGGTGCTTAAATGTTGCTTCTTATCTAACATTTGCATATGCTATTTTTTTTCTTTGTCATTATTGCTCATATAGCTACTCTATTGCCCCCTATGGGGTAAAGTATGTTTTTAGCTGCCTTTTCAAATTATTTTTAATGATCTTTAATCTTCCACAATTATTGAACACAAAAATATTCAGTAATTCAGTATTGAATTCTAAGACTTGTTGTTGTCATACATTTTGGGACCAGAAAAAATGTCACTTTCCTTAAGAGGAGCTTACTCTGTATTAGTTTCCCCTTTTCAAGACTTCATATTCACAGCTGCCTACACAAAAATAGCCATTTGCTCTAGAGACGCAGCCCTACTGCTTGTTGCTCCACTCGAGCTCATTAAAATTCTGTTTTCAAATTAGCGCTTAAGCACATGTATTTTATTGAATGAAACCTCGTATAAAGTTCACAGTGCCGCTTTAATGGAATTATGCATTACAGAACCAGCCGACGTCCTTCGGGACATTAACAGGATGTTCCCTGAGAAAAGGTACTAATTTGAAAGCAGATGAAGATTGTAATTCACAGATGTTCAGTAAAGGTTGGTCATGTGGCTTTTTAATTCCCCGCTAGGCCTTGAGTGCTGAGGTTTACTACCAAACGGCTGTAAATCGTATACGTTTACAGATTGTAAGTGTGTCCGTTTTTTACAGTGATCTGAGACTGTGTAACACAATCATTTGTCACATTATTCCAGTGGTAATTGCCCTTATTTTATACTGTAAATGTCCATGATCATCTGCAATAGAAGTTGACAGCAGGACAGGAAGAAACCGTCTTAATCTGATGGCTCAACCATCTTCATATCTCTTTCAATTACCTTTAGTAAGGAAGACATACTTTATCTGACTGCTGGTGTAGTTTAGTGGTTAAAGATCTGGCTTTTAAGCCCCATTTGGCGTGATTCATGTACTATCATCATTCTACCGTTAAACAAGGCTCTTAACCCTGAGCTGTCGTAGCGGGAATCATCCTTGCACACTCATGGCCAAAAATATTGGCATTTTCCTGAAGTAATTCATCCACATGTGTATTTCCTTGATGCGGTGAACCGGAAACCCACAGATAATGGTGTGGACAATATTATTGACACTTTTGATTTAACGTCCGGTTGCTCTGCCTTTAGACTATAACTGCTATTAAACATTTTCCTACAGTACATCTCTCTTCCAGCACTTTAGTCAGCAAAATGCTCCAGCTGTCGTCTTATCGACTGCTGTTTTGAGGTCTCTTCATTAGTATTCAACTGGATATAGATCTGAAAAGGCCAATGATTTGTTTTGAACAATCCCAAGAAGCTTGTTTTAAATTTTGAGTTTAGCAGCTGAAAGATTTACTGCATAAACAGGCCCATATGCAATGTGAAGATCTCTCCCATGTTGATTTTGGAGGGAAAACGTGGGAAATTTTGTGGCAAATCTGGGAAATGAATCAATGTTTCAATCATTAGCTGAGAGTACTCTTTCATTGGTAGCTAAAAGCATCATCAAATGTGGCTAAATATTTAGGGCCCTATGATTTCCACAATGCGAAAAACGCAGACGGAATCTCACGGAATTTGTCAAAGTTTGGAAGAATTAATCTGAAGTATGTCATCAAATTAATCAAATCGTGATATGAACTAGTATGTGTAAATATTAAGCCGCAAAAAGACTATTTAAATATGAATCCTGGATGTTCCGTGTGTCTCTGTGTTTATGAATGGCGCAGAAGCCTGGCTTTGTTTACTACACACACTGGCGCACGCATGATGCTCGCTGTGATTTCACCATCTGCCGTCTCTAAATGAGGACATAATACAATTTTTTGCGCTTACCATTTTTTGCGCTTCGAATCTTCAGTGGTAATCAATATCAAATATTCGAAGCTTCGGTTGGAGGGGCTAAGCATAAGGCAGAAATCTCTGTGTGTCTATTTGCATTTGTATTATGTCGGAATCGTTCATCCAAACGACTTCACGCGTCACGAATGTGTTGCTGCAGATCCAAAGGAATTCCGCTCCAATATGCTCACACCAGGAGTCTATGGCAGTGGTTTTCAAACCCTGGGTCGCGTCCATCGGGTGGGTCGAGGGACTTAAAAAATAGGTCGCCAGGATGATTTCCGAAAGATGTATATATGTATGTAACGAAGTTCAAGACTCTGGGAAGGATGCGGGAAACTGCAAACGTAATTTTAATAACAAAATAAACATTAACAAAACGAAAGTAAAGGACAGCCGCCTCACGCCAGACTCCAGTGCGTATCTGTGTTTGCGTTAATCCACCCACCGCCAAAACGCCGGATTTTTTGTTCAGTCCTGAGTTCTGCAAGCTAATTATTCCTCTCATTATAACAAAGCCTGTAGATGCGCTTAGAATGCACCTTCAGTGCCGCCAAGAGTTTTACGGGATCGTTAAAGCGAAACCGAAATTAAAACGCGCACGCGCATTCAAAGGCAATTTTAATACTAGAGAGCGATTCCCCAATGCGCGCAAATTAGGCTATATAACATATCTAGGCTTTATAACTGTTGCTGTGAGTTCTTTATAGGATTATAGGCTGCGTGGCGAAGGCGTCGCGGATTTGCTGCTTGTTGATTTTCCTTTCTGTGCCTATGTTAACAGCTTAGAGCAGCCACACTGCCTGCGGAATACGCGCGTATCAGGTGCTATAACCCCACCGCGACCCCGCAACAGAATAGAAGTGAAGCGGATTTTTTTCCGCAGCAGTCACGTAACAAACCCGCTCCACGTCCGCCACGCAGGCAGTGTGTCTCCGAGGCTTTGGTTGAAAACGGCATGCATCTCCGCTCACATGCTCTGTTAGGCTTGCTAGACAGCTCACATTTCAATGAACAAAAATATTTCTTTATATTTCAACTTTAAAATAAATCACAACTAGGCTGCAAACTATAGTGAAACTAGTACACTCTTTTCTCTGTGGCTTGCCGACAGCTCTCCCTCCCATTCACTAATGGGCCATTCAAGCGCGAATGAGAACTGACGGGGGAAGTCACGTGTTGAAAAAATAATTCGAATCTCAGAATTGAAAATCGAATGCCAACCCACCGAACAAATATTCGAATATTCTAGTCCAGCCCTAATAAATACATGAATAACATCCCAAGAACTGCTCTGAGAGTCACTTCATTGGCATTTGACTGTTTCATTTGTGTAAAAATTATAATTAGCTTCCAGGCGCAGCTGTATCCAATGTAGCAACAACAAGCATCAGTTACAAATATTCACGGCAACCAGTCAAAAATAAAAGTTCGGTTTAACTTAAAGATGACAGAAATATATTTTAATAATACTACCACTACTACTGTTAAAAAACAAATAATAAAACTTTATTTTTTAAAGAAATAATCACACAATATTTCCTTCATGTTTTAGTTTTAGTAGTAAATCCCCTTTACTTGCCAAAAATAAAATTTTATTTAATTTTCATTAATTAAAAGATAAATAAAAAAAATTCATTCCTTCTGTTAATATAAATACACAACACAGAATTGCTGAGTGAATAAAAAATCACAAGGCTATTGTAAGAATAAATAAAAGTTATGCATTCAAATAATTAGACATGCTAAAACCAGAATTTGGTAACAATAAAATGCAATATTTCATAGGGCCCTAAACATGCCATTTTTGTTAAACCTTTAATAAATGGATGTTAAATTGTATACGTTTCATGATTTTAATTAATTAGACATGCTTTTTTGATTAATACGATTTTATTTATTTATTTATTAAAAAGGAGTCCAGAAAAATTAAAATGGAAAAAACTGAATTTGGAAAAAAATTAAACGGAATTTGGGAAAAAATAAAATGGATTTCATAGGGCCCTAAATATTTAATCAAACATTTAAAAGCCAGAGGATGTGTATAAATTTTAAATGGGAGACCCTCCAAATCTGCAGGTGTAGAAATTATATTTGCAGCAACTTTTAATTTTAAAATCTAATTTATTCCTGTGATTTCAAAGCTGCATTATTTATCATCATTACGCCAGTCTTCAGTGTCACATTATCCTTCAGAAATCATTCTAATGTTCTGATTTGCTGTTCAAAAAACATTTATTATTATTATTATTATTATTATTATTATTATGTTGAAAACAGCATGCATAGATTTTTCAAGTTTCTTCGATGAATAGAAAGTTCAGAAGAACAGCATTTATCTGAAATAGAAATCTTTTGTTACGTTATAAATGTCTTTATCATCACTTTTGATCAATTTAAAGCATCCTTCCTAAATAAGAGTATTCATTTCTATAATTTCTTTTCCAAAAAAAAATAAAAAAATGTCTCCAAGCTATGAGTGGTATAGTGTATAATGTTGCAAAAGCTTTTTATTTCAGATAAATGCTGATCTTTGGATCTTTCTATTTATCAAATAATCCTGAAAAAAAAATTTACTCATCTGTTTTAAATATTGATGATAATAATAATAATAATAATAATAATAATAATAATTAAAATCAGCAAATCAGCATATTAGAATGATTTCTGAAGGATAATGAGACACTGAAGACTGGAGTAATGATGCTGAAAATTCAGCTTTGATCACAGGAATAAATTACATCTTAAAATATATTCAAATAGAAAACAGTTATTTTAAATAGTAAAAATATCTCACAATTTTACTGTTTTTGCTCTATTTTGGATGAAATAAATGCCAGCTTGTTGAGCAGAACAGAATTCTTGAAAAAATCTGTTCAAAAACTTTTGACTGGTAGTGTATATTTGTGCTAAACTTATAACTTAGCCTTAATCTTAAGCCAGTTGTTAATGTTAGGCATTATTTAGGACATCGTTTGATTTATTCTTGTCAGCTGTAGGCCTAATTTTATTAGTTTTTTGGACAAATGGCATCAGGTAAGAAAGTTTGAGAACTGATCGTTCCAATTTAAAATGAACTTTGGTGGTCGTTTTGCACTCTTTAGATGATTAAAATTAAATGACCAAAAAAATTTTTTCATCTGAATATTATTTTAGAAATTAAGCTCTCGGGAATAAGATAACGATCTTAGTTTATGCGACATGTAACGCAACAGAAAACTGGACGATTTTTGAAGTTCTTGCAGTTTTGCTCGTGAAAGACAAATTAATCCATGAGACTTAATGACCCTAGACGGAGGAATATTGACTGTGGCTCCAGTGTAACTGGGAGAAAATTAGCTGCCGCTGAGAGACCCAGCTCTCATCTATATTGATATCAATGTGCACTGAAACATGTTACCTGAGCAACAAAAGCACAGTTCTTCATTCATGAGGAGTCTGGTAAATAAACACAAAAAGGCAATATTATGAAACACAGCTTTGAAATTGTGGAATAATGATTCTGAGATGTACAGCTACTAAGCAGCTGCTAATTTTATTGATTAGAAGATTAATCTAATCTCTTTTCAGCTCTAATGAGCTCATGAAATGAACCAGCTTCATTTCTGTTGAAGTAAATGGGCTAGTTGGACTTTGTAATTAGTTCTTTTTAAGACAGAATAATCATGGAGAAGGTTGTGGGGTCAGGTCTTTGAAAAACTACAGTACATATTCACCAGTAAGACTGTATATTTGCCATTTTGTTTTGACTTATGCCTATGAAATAAAATGTATTTATTACTTTTGGATGGATATAAATTCTGGGCGCTTTCTGCAGTTTTCTTGCAGTTTTCCACACCAGTTTATTATTGTGGCATCTTCTAAATGGCTCATAAATGCCAAACAAACTGTAGTTGATTGCATTACACATGGATCAGATTTGTCAGGTTTGTCTTTTTAGTGGCCAGTTCTTTATCAAGGTTTCTGCAGGTCTTAAAAATGTCTTTACAAGTCATTAAATGTTGCATGCATTGCTAAAAATTAATAGCTTACTAGTTGTTGTTTTTTTTGTCTTATTTGCCGGTACAAATATCTGATCATCCTTAAAGCTGACCTATTATGCCCCCTTTTACAAGATGTACAATAAGTCTCTGATGTACCCAGAGTGTGTATGTGACGTTTTAGCTCAAAATACCCAACAGATACTTTTTTTATAGCTTATTAAAATTGACACTTTTAGGGTATGAGTCAAAACTTACCTTTTTTGATGTTTGTCCCTTTAAATGCAAATGACAATCAAAATATTGAGAATATCACCTTTAAAGTTGTCCAAATGAAGATCAAAGCAATGCATATTACTAATTAAAAATTAAGTTTTGATGTATGAAATTTACAAAATGTCTTCATGGAACATGATCTTTACTTAATATCCTAATGTTTTTTAGCATAAAAGAAAAATCGATTATTTTGATTTTTATCATACAATGTATTTTTTAGCTATTGCTACAAATATAGCCGTGCTACTTAAGGCTGGTTAGTGGTCCATATGCAATTTGCAATATGCAATTTTAACTACTGCATTCCTATTTACGATCATGCTGGTAGCGGATCCCTACAGTGACGTGAAATGAGTGGAAAAAAAAAGAGTGAGTGGATTTTTACCATTATAGGCTGATTGTTTTCAGACACTGTGCCCACGCAACAGTGTTCAAACACCTTATAAAAGTAATTTTTGCATGAAAGGTCCCCTTTAAAACAAGGTTTACCTTGAGATGCAAATCAAATCTTGTTTTCTGTGAAACTGAACAAAATTAAATGTGAAAAAACAAGAACAAATGGGGTATAAAAATGTATTTTCCATTTGAATTCAGTTTGTTTTTCCTAAGTGCATTGCTGCATATTTGTTCTTTTTAATCATGAACTCACTTCATTTTGATTAGTTTCACAGAAAACTCTTCAAGACTTTTGCTTCTCAAGTAAATCAATTTTGTTTCAGAATATGTGGATTTGCACTGGAAAACAACTTATTTAGTGCTCCCTAGATATTCACATATGTGACCCTGCAACACAAAACCAATAATAAGGGGCAGGTTTTTTAAATTGAAATTTATAGATCATATGAAGGCTGAATGAATAGGCTTTCCATTATCGTATGTTTTGATGTATGGATGAGGTGCAAAAAAATACAAATATTGAGAAAATCACCTTTAAAGTTGTCCAAATGAAGTTCTTAGCAATGCATATCACTAATAAAAAATGTCTGATATATTTACGGATAAATTTACAAAATATCTTCATGGAACATGATCTATTTTATATCCTGATGAATTTTGGCATAAAAGTTTTGTGGTCCAGGGTCACATATAGAGATCATACTGTTGCATTATGTTCCCTTGAGTTTATACCTTTACTTTTTTTTACTTTTTAAAAGGTCTTACATTTACCTTTATAAAACCAGCAGAAACCCTGTTTATTATGCAGATCGTCAGAAAGTCCAGTGGCTGATTAAAAAGAGCACGATAAACTGGGTTGGTTATTCTGGGGCTCCTCAGATGTATTGGCAGGCAAATTAGGGCAGAATGCAATCTTCAGAAACTCTGATTTGCAGTGATAAATAGTTAGAGAGAAGTAAATTAATATGTTCCAGCATGCCCTTGTGTTGTTTTTGAAGACATACCTGATGCAATTCTTCATCAGATAAGTATTGCTTTAATGGCATTCAGTCACATTCAGTTGAAGCTGATAATGTCACCGATGCCTGAAATTATTTTTTTTATAGGTCATATTTATGGTCATTTTCTTTCAGGAAGGCAAGGAAAGTTATGGAGCAAATAAATAATAAAGTGCAAGCATAAAATTTTTTAACTAGACTTTTACAGATGAGAATATATGAAAATACCTGCCTGGTATGTTTAATTAAATGCGCCAGCCTAAAAACATGGAAGATTGTAATATAAATGAGACCCTGGACCACAAAACCTAATTTTTAATGTCTTTTTTTTTTTTTTATAAAATAAGCTTTTCATTGATGTATAGTTTGTTAGAATAGGACAATATTTGGCTGAGACACAACTATTTGAAAATCAGGAATCTAAGGGTGTAAAAAAATCAAATATTGAGAAAATCACCTTTAAATTTGTCTAAATGAAGTTCTTAGCAATGCATATTACTAATCAAAAATTAAGTTTTGATACATTACGCTATCTTCATGGAACGTGACTTTTAATATCCTAATGATTTTTGGCATAAAAAAAAATCGATCATTTTGACCAATACAATGTATTTTTGACTATTGCTACAAATATAATACCTGTGCTGTATGACTGGTTTTGTGATCCCAAAGTCACATATGGTCTGAGATTACTTGTGAAAACTCTTTCATTTTTTTTTTTCATTATTATAATTGTAATAAAATTTAAAAACTGTATTATACTCATATTTTAAGTGAAAAGATTGACATAATTTTCAGTCCCAGATATTCAGTGTGTGATCTCAGACTTTTTGCTCTCTGCTGTACATACAATCTTTAATATGCATGATACATAATATCAGTTTATGATGTCCTACAGGTGTCAGCGCAGGATTTTGCAGAAATAAAGATCAGCTGCATGTCCACCGTATCAGTTATGCTTCATGCATAACCATCAAACAACAGTTTATCTGACTTCATTTGAATTGAGTGAATCCATTAAAGCACATAAACATTATACTAATAAAACCGATATATGTCCCATGAGAAGCCTGTTGATATTAATGTAAAATAAACAACCGCGAAAGGCCCCCAAAGCATCAACATGGACAGAAAAAACAGGTCTGATAAATGAGGTACCCTCTGGGAATCTCTTGCGTGCTCTTAGTTGGTCATTTTTCAACTTTAATACAAAAAATATGTAAGCTTGTGGGTTTCCCGGCTTGGGGAATGCAAGAAGCAGGGACGCAAGAAGCAAATGGATCTATATGCCTGCTGCAAATCCATCGACAGAATAATTTGAGCCGAACGGGAGGGGCTGGGCGCACTCACACAAAGGGGAAAGCAACAAGAATCTGCAGGCAGCCTCACATAGTTGTTCTGTGCAAAAAAATGAAGCCGGAGAAGAGGTGAAGGATGAGAGCGAAAACTCAAGCTGATCTGTTCAAGCGAAGACAAATCAACCTGAGGATCCTGAAGAAACTGAGATTTAAATGAGCTTGATAAATGAGCTTTGTTGCAACAGCTTGGTAACGTACACATCTTTTGCCTTTATGCATTTGTAGTTTTTCTTTGGATGGACTGGCGAGCTTGTTTCTCATGTTTTGAACACAATTTGTTTGGAAAAAAATTCAAGATGCATTTTAAAACTTTGCAGCCGATGTTCAGAGTTTAACAACACTATGGAGGATTTGTCTGCGTCCAATCAGGAGGCAATAAACAAAGAGTCTCTGATGGATGATGCCAAGAGACGCAGCAGCCGGCAAAGACTCAAAATGACATTAACCCACAGCGCTAAGGACATTACGACCGCATTCGTTCTTAAAACGAAAGTCCACGGGCTCAAACACGCATTCTCACCATACAAATCCAAAACCCAGCGTTTGTTTTGGCTCCTGGCTATTTTTATCTGCTTGGGTCTCCTCTTCACATGGTCATGGAATCGAATCCTCTATCTTCTTTCCTATCCGGCCGTGACCAAGATCTACATGGTTTGGTCTCACAACATGACGTTTCCGGCCATTACTCTCTGCAACCAGAACCTTCTCCGCGTGTCCAGCCTGACCAAAGCTGACCTCTACCACAGCGGCTACTGGATGGACATCATGCACCTGAACCACACAGTCAACCGCCAGAGCGTTTCCATGCTCAAACACAGTCGACACCGCGAGAGGCTGCTGCATCTTCTGGACTTCTCCAACTACAGCCCGCCTCCGGACTACCAGCTCAACACCAGCGAGATGATTGACAGGCTGGGCCACCAATTAGAAGACATGCTGCTCGACTGCAGGTTCCGGGGTGAAAACTGCACTTATAAGAACTTCACCCCTGTATGTAAACGGCATGATCAACAATTGTCTGCACTTCAGATGCTGTTCGAGATAAGCCAGAAAAGCAAGTCACAGTTGTAGTTTATCAAAGCTCTTAAAGCAATTAATTAGAGTAGCTGAACAAATCTGGCTGAGGGGGTTTTGTTTTGTTTCTGAAAATGCCTAGTTACGTCTAATGGGAAAAAAGCAGGGCAAGGTGTTAAAGTGGATTAGAAATAAGAGCGATTCCCATTTTAACAGCTCTGAGTCTTTCAGAAGAGATTGCAAAAGCATTTCCAATGCATTAATGTGTTTTATGTTTGTGTGGATGGCTAAATCTTATAAAAACATACCTAGGTATGTGTTTTCCCTCAAAATCAAAAGGGAAAAAAATTAATATTTAAATGTAAATATTTATTTATAAGTATTTAAATATATTTATATATTTTTTATAAATCTAATTAGAATTAAATAAAATTGTATTTAGCATAAAACAAATGTAATGCATAATGTAGTGCATAATTACAAATAAATAAAAAATAAATAAATGCAGTATAATTAAAACTACTGTTTTGTATAAATAATATAATGTACATAAATGTACATAACATAAATGCATTAATGTTTTATTTGTTTGGATGGCTAAATCTTACAAAAACATATCTGGGTTATGTTTTACCTCAAAATAAAAGAGGGTAAAAAATCTTTATATACATTTTAATATTTATAATATAGATATTTACATTTATTTACATGTTGATTTTTTTTTTTAATATAAAATAAATAATTTTATTTATCTCTAATTATATTTAGATTTTGCATAAAACAAATATAATGTGCTTTTAAAAATAGGAAGATTCTCATTAATGTAATGCATAATTAAAAATAAATAAATGCAGTATAAGTAAAACGTCCGTTTCATATAAATAATATAATGTACATAAATATGCATAATATTAATGCATTAACATGTTTTATGTATGTGTGGATGGCTAAATATTAAAAAAAAAAAAACATATCTAGGTTATGTTTCACCTCAAAATCAAAAGGTAAAAAATATTTAAATTTAAATATTTATAATATAAATATTTAAGTTTATTTAAAATTTAATTTTTTTAAATAATTTTATTTATCTTTAATTATATTTTATTTTGCATAAAACATATATAATATGCTTTTAAAAATATATATGCTTTTAAAAAAACATATCTAGGTTTTGTTTCACCTCAAAATCAGGGGGGAAAAAAGAAAGATTTAATTTTAAATATTTATAATCTAAATATTTTAATATATTTCACATTTTAAAAATATTTTTTTAGAATTGTATTTATCTCTACTTATATTTATATTTTGCATAAAACCAATATAATATGCTTTTAAAAATAGGGAAATTCTCTTTAGTTCCCATTTTTCTCAATTGCAGTAGATTCTCATTACTGTAATGCATAATTTAAAAAATGAATAAATAAATAAAAAATAAATAAATGCATTATAATTGAAACGAGTGATTTGTATAAATAATATAATGTACATAATTATACTTTACATTAATGCATTGACATGTTTTATGTGTGTGGATGGCTAAATCTTACAAAAAGAAATCTATGTTATGTTTCACCTCAAAATCAAAGGGTAAAAAATGTTACATTTAAATTTGAATATTTCTAATATAAATACTACAATTTATTTAAATTAAAATATTTTAATAAAAATGTATATTTTGCATGACATATATAATATGCTTTTATAAATAGTAAAATTCTTTTTTCAGTTCCCATTTTCTCAATGGCAGAAGATTCTCGTTACTGTAATACATAATTTATAATAAATATGTAAATAAAAATATAAATAAATGCAGTATAATTAAAATCAGTGTTTTGTATAAAATGTATTGTTTACTTAAATATATATTTAAATTTCAATATTTATAAAGTAAAAAAAAATTGTTAAGAATTTTATTTATCTTTAATTATATTTTGATTTTGCATAAAACAAATATAATATGCTTTTAAAAGTAGGAAAATTCTCTTTTTATTTCCCATTTTTCTCAATGGCAGTAGATTCTCATTACTGTAATGCATAATTAAAATAAATAAATAAATGCAGCATAATTAAAACGAGTGTTTTGCATAAATAATATAATGTACATAAATATACATAACATAAACATGGTAAAATACATAAGTATATAAAAGTTTACAAACATGAATACATTTTCGTATTATGTGATAAATTTTTATTTTTTTAATGATATTTATATCAAATGTAACAAAATAACACTTATTTATTTATTTATTTATTTATTATTTGACATTGTAATGAGAATTGAGCTGCTCATGTTCATGACTGGTTTTCATCCGTGCTTGTTTCTTAAGTAAATTGTTAATTGTTTTGTAATCATTTATTTGCAAAATTGCCAGCCGCATTTGTCATCAGAAGCAACATTTTTTTTAATGTTCTCTTTTCTTTTGTAGAGACGTATGGCAGGTTTAGAGGTCTGTTCGCAGAAAGCCTGAGGCTAAAAATCTCAGTAACATCTACTGGCACAGAAACTGCACTCTGACAAATTTCTGGTAGAAGACGCATGAATTATTAAAAAGCTCTGGGTGCTTTGCACAGATGTGTTTAAAACCTGCCTCTAGCTAAACTCCTTTGCTCAATATCTTGATCCTCTTTTTCTCCATTATCAGATGGAAAACCAATCTACCTCTCATAATCCCCAAATCCCTTGCAGTGTTAAAACATATGAAATTGTACGCATTGCTAAAATCTGATGTGAAATCAACATGACTGCTTTCCATGAATCCGTGCTCGCTAACAGATTACATATGCACAAAGCTCTGAATCATCAGCCTAAATGAGTTCTCGCCTGGTGCGGCGCGCGCTTCCCTTCAGAATGAATGAAGTTAATTACTTGGGAAACAGGGAAGAGAGAGAGGCTTGCGCTATTGTTCGGAAACAATGTGCTCATTTGGTGTGTTTTGGTAAACCGTGAACTCGACACGGCAAACACAAATCCTCTGTGATGCATCGACATGCTGACAACAACGGTTCATTTCTGCTCAAAGCGCTTTCGTGTTAATTGTGATTTTGAGATAATCAATCCTAACCTCGCATCTCTCCCGTCAGATGCTTGATAAGAACATGGAATCAGTGACTGTAGCTGAGATGGTGTCAGACAAATTCGTTTTCTAGTATGTATACTTTCCCAAAGGTCAAGTGTACAAGTGCACCACTAGTGGCACTGCATAACAATGTCAAAAATAACAAGATTTTACCAAAACATTGCCAGTGTGCTTTTTGGGAGGTTGTCAGGGTGTTGCTGTGCAATTTTGAGTCCTCTTAGAATATTTGTGTGCAGTTGCATGAGTGCTAAGGGCATTGAGTAGGGAATGTTTTGAGTAGTAGTGTGTGTTTTGTGGTTGCTAGGGTGTTGCTAAGGTATTTGAGTAGTTTAGTATGCATTCATTTGCCTGGGTGTTCTGCAAAGCTGTTGAGGTGTTGTTATGCAGTTGCTATGGCATTTTGAGTCATTTTAGAATGTGTGCAGTTTCTCAGGTGTTTTGGGAGGTTGTCAGGGTGTTGTTATGCAGTTGCTAGAGTGTTTTGAATATTAGTCTCTTTGTTTCTGGTTGCTAGGCTGTTGCTAAGGTTTTCTGAATGGTTTAGTGTGCTTGTATGTGTTTGCTAGGGTGTTCTGTGAGTTTGTCAAGGTGTCGCTATGCAGTTACTAGAGTGTTTTGAGTTGTAGTGTGTGCATATGTGTGGTTGCTAGGGTGTTGCGAAGGTATTCTGAGTAGTTTAGTGGGTTTGTATGCATTTGCTACAGTGTTCTGTAAGGTTTTAGGGTGGTGCCATGCAGTTGCTAAGACATTTTAAGTAGTATAGCATGTTTGTTTGTGGTTGCTAGGGTGTTGCTGGGGTATTCTTGGTTGGTTCGTGTTTGTATGTGCTTGCTACAGTGTTCTATGAAGTTGTTAAGGTGTTGCTGTGCAGTTGTTTGAGTGCTCTGTGAGGTTGTCAGGTTGTGGGAGTAATAGTGTGTGTGTGTGTGTGTGTGTGTGTGTGTGTGTGTGTGTGTGTGTGTGTGTGTGTGTGTGTGTGTGGTTGCTAGGATGTTGCTAAGGTATTCTAGTAGTACTTTAGTGGGTTTGTGTGCATTTGTTCCACTGTTCTGTGAGGTTGTCAGGGTGTTTCTATGCAGTTGCTAAGACATTCTGAGTAGTATAGATGTTTGTTTGTGGTTGCTAGGGTTTTGTTAAGGTATTCTGAATAGTTTAGTGGGTTTGTATGCGTTTCCTAAAGTGTTCTGTGGGGTTGTCAGGGTGTTGCTATGGTATTGCTAGGGTATTCTCCGAAGTTTTGGGAGGTTGTCAGGCTGTTGCTATGCAGTTGCTAGACTGTTTTAAGTAGTCTATTTGTGGTTGCTAGGGTGTTGCTAAGGTGTTGCTCAGGGTTTTGCTATGTAGTTGTAAAGAGGTTCCAAGTAGTATAACATGATTATTTGTGGTATCTAGGGTGTTGCTAAGGTATTCCAAGTAGTTCAGCATGTTTGTATGCATTTTCTACCATGTTCTGAAAGGTTTTTAGGGTGGTGCCATGCAGTTGCCAAGACATTCTGAGTAGTATAGAATGTGTGTTTGCAGTTGCTAGGGTGTTGCTAATGCATTCCGAGTAGTTTAGTGGTTTTGTATGCGTTTGCTAAAGTGTTCTGTGGGGTTGTCAGGGTGTTGCTATGCAGTTGCAAAGACATTCTGATAGCATGTTTGTTTGCAGTTGCTAGGGTGTGCTAATAGATTCTGAGTAGTTTAGTGGTTTTGTATGCATTTGATAGTGTTCTCTGGGGTTATCAGGCTGCTAAAATAGCTGCTAAAATAGTTTGAGTAGTATAGCATGTTTTTGGTTACTAGGGTATTCAGTGTAGTTTACTGGGTTTGTATGCAATTGCTACAGTGTTCTCTGAGGCTGTCAGGGTGTTGCTATGCAGTTTCTAAAATATTTTGAGTAGTATATCATACGTGTTTGTGGTTGCTAGGTTGTTTCTATGAAGTTGCTATAGTAAGTTGCTAGGCAAGTGCTAGGGTTTATGTGTGGTATTAGTCTATTCTTTTGAATTAAAACTTATGAATGACTTCTAGTAATCTGTGTACATTTAACTGGAATAGAAGAACCTGTTTAAACACTGAACAAATAAATCACACATTCTTTCAGTCACATCAGTTGTTTGTTACCTTCAGCTGCTCTGTTTGCCCTTAATTATCCCGCTTCTATTCATCATTCTCACACTGAAACGCCTCAGAACCCACACGGATGAAACAGTCAGAATGTAGCCGTACCTTTTTGTTTGAGTATTTTGTGTGCTGTCGAGGTGGAGCTTGTTTCCTGAGCAGTGAGCGGGAGACAGTCCTTGTTGAAGCCCTGGAGCCTGAAGATCTCCCGCTCATTAGTGTCACAGCAGGGTCAGGAAACCATGACTGAACTCATCAGTGTGGCTGCTGTCTCCCACTACATCACTGTCAAAACACTGCCAGGACCATCAGATTTTAGCCGGCTATTATCTACAAAAGGCATGAAGCCGGTTCTTTAAACTGCTGTCAGTTAATTTGATTTCCTTACAGTGAAAGTGTGTCGGTATAAACCGAAATCTCACCTTTTTAATTGCTTTGAATATGTGAGGAGTTGCAATCAAAATATCATATCATTAATTTGATTAGAAGTCAGAAGATTTTTTTTATGTTTTTGTGCCTTCATTTATTTGATCAAAAATACAGCAATATTTAAAAAATATTATTACAATTTGAAATAACCGTTTTCTATTTGAATATATTGTGAAATGTAATTTATTCCTTTGTTGCAAAGCTGAATTTCAGCACCATTGCTCCATTGCTTACTATTTTTAAACACATTTTTAAATAGAAAATACGTAGACAAATTTCATTCAACTACATTTTAAATCAAATTAAAGTTAAATAAATGTTTAAGTAAATGTCTACTTTTTGTTAAATATGTAAACAATGATCAAAAGAGATTTCTCTATTTTTATTTGTGAATGCATTAAAAAATATTAATTAAATGTAGTATTATTATTATTATTTATTAACTGATTGTTTCAAGTTATATTTGTGTATTTAAAAAGTGATGTATTTTTGTGTTATCACAAGGTGCACTTCAAAATTGTTTATTAATGTATTGTTTCAAGGTGCATTTTAAATATATTTTTAGTTTCTCTCTGCTCATCAAGGCTGCATTTACTTGATCAAAAATACAGGAAAAAAAACAGTAATATTGTGAATAAATTGCATTTTAAAATCGTAATAATATTTCACAATATTGCTGTTTTTTCTGGGTTTTTGATCAAATAAATGCAGCCCTTGATGAGCATAAGAAACGTTTTAAATCTGATGCCCAAACCTTTGAACAGCAGTGTAATTTCAGATTATATTAAACTTATTACTTTTTTGTGTTTTTATATTTCATATATTTCTTTGTTTTTATGTTATTCACAGATCTACACAAGATACGGGAAATGTTACACGTTCAACTCTGGTCTGGATGGAAACCCCTTGTTGACAACTTTAAAAGGCGGAACAGGAAATGGGCTGGAAATCATGCTGGATATTCAACAGGATGAGTACTTACCAGTTTGGGGTGACACAGGTAAGCTATATATATATATATATATATATCATTAATATTACTAAAGTGTTCCTTCAATAACTTTATCAATTTGAAAATTTCAGCCAGAAATGTACACTACCAGTCAAATGTTTTTGAACAGTAAGATTTCATTTTTTTTTTTTTAAATGTCTTCTGCTCACCAAGCCTGCATTTATTTGATAAAAATATAGAAAAAAACTGTAATATTTTTACTTTTTAAAATAACAGTTTTTCTTTTTGAATATATTTTAAAAATGGAATTTATTCCTGTGATCAAAGCTGAATTTTTAGTAAAATTACTCCAGTCACTTAACCCTTCAGAAATCATTCTAACATTTAGATTTTCTGTTAAAAAACATTTATTATTATTATGTTAAAAACAGCTGAGTAGAATTTTTTCAGACGACTTTGATCAATAGAAAGTTCTGAAGAACAGCATTTACCCGAAATAGAAATCTTTTGTAACATTATAAATGTCTTTATGATCCTTTAGCATCCTTGCTAAATAAAAGTATTAATTTCTATAATTTCTTTCCCCCCCAAAATATATGGACCCTGGACCACATAACCAGTCATAAGGGTAAAATTTTCAAAATTGAGATTTATACATCATCTTAAAGCTGAATAAATAAGCTTTTCATTGATTTGTGTTTTGTTAGGAAAGGACAATATTTGTCAGAGATACAACTATTTAAATATCTGCAATCTGAGGGTGCAAAAAAAGCAAAATAAAGTTAAAGTTGTCCAAATGAAGTTCTTAGCCATGAATATATTACTAACCAAAAATTAAGTTTTAATATATTTACGGTAGGAAATTTACAACATATCTTCATGGAACATGATCTTTATTTAATATTCTAATGATTTCGACTGAAGACTGAAATAATGATGCTGAAAATGTAGCTTTAATCTCAGGAATAAATTACATTTTAAAATATGTTCAAATAGACAGATTTTATTTTAAATAGTAAAAATATTTTGATGTATATTGGATTGAATAAATGCATGCTTGGTGAGCAGAAGAGACTTCTTTAAAAAACATAAAAACTTACTGTTCAAAAACTTTTGACGGCACTGCACTGCACCGCAAAAAAAAAACAAAAAAAAACTTTCTTAGATTTTTTTTTGTCTTGTTTCCAGCCAAAATATCTAAAAATTCTTCTAGACAATAAAAATTATTTTCTTGTTTTCAGAAAAAAAAAAACCAAGTCAAAATTAAGTGAGGTTTTGCCTAGAACAAGCCAATGGGGTAAGCAAAAAAATCTTATTTCAAACAGAACACAAGATTATTTTGCTTTCCCCATTGGCAGATTATTTAGCTTGTTTCAAGCAAAAACACACTTAATTTTGACTTTATTTTTTTCTGAAAACAAGACAATAATTTTTACTTTATTATGGCTGGAAACAAGACAAAAAAATCTAAGTAAGAAAAGCATTTTTCGCAGTGTGGTAGCGTATATACAACTGTAATACAATATGCATCACTCTAGGCTTGAAATGCTGCCAAATTTTAAATAAGATACTAACAGTACAGGTTGCTTAGTTGAATTATGCTCCAAAAAGTGATATTTCACGAAGACGAGATATGGGTTATACATCATATGCGAAGGAACTGATATGCAGCATTTCACATCAGCATAATTGACCTATAAGTGGTCGCCCCAAAATGATTTGACTTGTGCTCGAACATTTAGATGCGGAGATAACAAGGTTATGCCTTTTTTTTTGCTCGTATTTTACTGAGTACACCTGCCCCATTACTGCTGCGTCAGACGCCTCGTTCATTCTCTGTGGCATGCTGCAATTTTTCAACATAATCATGCACAGAAAGTAAATACGAAACAGAGTAGCAAATATGAAAGTGCAATTTAATCAACTGTGGATGACATGTGGTCAGTGTTCAGAATTGATGTACTTGTATGCTAGTGAAGATTACGTATTTATAATCTATTAATCTTAGTCATTTTAATGGCTCTAGAGGAGGCTTTTTATATCTAGAGGCAACATGTATTGGCATTCTGGATATAGTAATTATAAAGTTCATTATAAAGTCATTATATTTTTGCCTCGAGGCGGCAGACATCAAATCTCCCGCTCTGTAAATAATCTTGTTTAATGTCTCCCCGCAGACGAAACCTCGTACGAGGCGGGCATCAAAGTTCAGATCCACAGCCAGGATGAGCCGCCCTTCATAGATCAGCTGGGATTTGGTGTGGCCCCTGGTTTTCAGACTTTTGTGTCTTGTCAGCAGCAACTGGTACCTAATGCTAAACTTATTGCATTTATCACAATGCCCTGCTTATTCTCCATCCACTCCATCATCATTTTAAACCTGGAGAAAACCAGAACTAAGTCAGGTTTTTATGTACACTATCGTCCAAAACGTTTGAGGTCAGTAAGATTTATCATATATTTGTACAACATATTAAGCAACAGTAATAAATATATGCAATCTGTATGTGCTAAATTCTTTGTAATAAAGAAACTGTAGAGATATAGTGGATAATGATAATAATCATTTAAAAGGGTGCGTTTAAAATGTATTTAATATTTCTTTATTTTATTTTGTTATGTTTTAAATAAACATTTTTAAATTGGAAAAAAGTAGACATTTAGGATGCTATCATTGCATTCAACTACAGTTTAAAACGCAAAATAAATAAACAGTTTTTAGTTAAAATGTTATTTATTTTTATTTTATCATTTTTAAAACAAATATGCAAATTTTATTTTATAAAAGTTTAATTTAAAAAGTGATTATTATTTCTTTTTTTGTTAATTACAAGGTGCATTTAAGTTATTTTAAATGAATGTTTAAATTTCATTTTATTCACCTACATTTTAAAACACATTAAATATATGTCTATTTTTTTAGTTAAACAATATTTATTTGTCTTATTAATAATACTTATTTAAACACATTTTTAGTTCAAATGTTATTTATCTTAATTTTATCATTTAAAAAAAATGATTTATTTCTGGGTTTTTTTTTTGTGGTGCATTTAAGTTATATTTTAAATAAATGTTTAAATTGAAAATTAATCAGAAATTTATTTTATTCGCCTACATTTTAAAACACATTAAATAAACCGTTTTAAATGTATTTTTAGTTAAAAACTAGTAATTAATCTTATTTAAATACCATTTATACACATTTTTTAGTTTCAAAATATTTATTTATCTCCTTTTTATACATTTTTAAACAAATATGCAAAAAACATTACATATTTCAGTTAATTTGTGTATTTAAAAAGTAATTGATTTATTTTTGTTTTTTGTTGTCGTTAATTACAAGGTGCATTTAAAAATTATGTAATATTTTAAGTCTGTTAAGACTTTTACAACTATATTTTAAAAACACATTAAATAAATAGTTTTAAATGTTTTTAGTTACATTTAATCTTAATTTTTACTTTTGTTAAATTGTGCTTTTAAAAAGTGATTTATTTATTTCTATTTCTAGTATAGAAATATTTCTAGTATTTTTCTAGTATTTTTATTTCTAGCATCTAGTAGAAATAAAATTTATTTTATTAAATGAAATGAAATTAATTTAATTTATTAATAAATTTATTTATTCACCTACATTTTAAAGCACATTAAAGTTTTAAATGTATTTTTAGTTAAAAACTAGTCATTTGAATACTTATTTATACATAAATATTTAAAAATATTTATCTCATTTATATACAGTTTTAAACAACTATGCAAAAAAGTTACATATTTCTGTTAATTTGTGTATTTAACAAGTAATTTATTTTTTATTCTAGGTTTTTTTTTTTTTATAATTACAAGGTGCATTTATTATAAACAGACATTTATTTTATTCACCTATATTTTAAAACACAAAAATAAACCGGTTTAAATGTCTTTTTAGGTAAACACTAGTCATTTATCTTATTTAAATACTTATTTCTACACATTTTTTAGTTTCAAAATATTTATTTATATCATTTATATACATTTTTAAACAAATATGCAAAAAACGTTACATATTTCTGTTAATCTGTGTATTTAACAAGTAATTTATTCATTTGTATTTTTTTTTGTTAATTACAAGGTGCATTTACTATAAACAGACGTTTATTTTATCCACCTACATTTTAAAACACAAAAATAAACAGGTTTAAATGGCTTTTTAGATAAACACTAGTCATTTATCTTATTTAAATACTTATTTATACACATTTTTAGTTTCAAAATATTTATTTGTCACATTTATATACATTGTAAAAACAAATGTGGGAGAAACTTCTTAATAGGTCTGTTAATTTATGCATTTGAAAGTGATTTATTTCTATTTTTATTTGTAAATTACAAGGTATTTTCAAAAGTCATTCATTTCAAACAAATGTTTTCAAAACAAATATTTTGTGTACTATGTTTAAACGTGGGGGAAAAAAACTATTTAATTATCTTTATTCATTTGTACATTGAACAAAATGATTTTATTTCCATTTAAGTTTTGAATTATTAAACGGATTCATTTATATTTCATTTGTAAGTGTTCCTCCGAGTGTTTCTGTTATTGAGTTGATCACAGACAGGCAAGCAGTGTTTATTTTTATGCACAGTAGTGTGCACTGAGGTCATGTGACTCCTCATGAGTATCTAATTTAGTTTCTAGGGAGCACTAATTGGCAGGAGGTCAGGGAAAAGCGCTCGTTTACAGGCTTCAGTGGATCAAAGGCAAAAGCGGCTCTCACTGCCAAGATCAATACGTCTTCATTCATCGACCCTTAGCAATAGATCAATTAGCTGAAATAATCAAGTGCTAAAGGCAACTGCGTGCGCTCCTAATCTTGCTTTCAATTTACTGACCCACATTCTCTACTTCCTCTTCATTCTGAACTTCAAAGCCCTCGGAATCCATCATAAACTCTCTGTTATATGATGCCTTTTGCAGTCGACTTCAAAAAGTGACTTAATTTAATGGGAGGATTATCTTCCCTACTGGTGCCATTAGATATGCAAAATGATATGAAATCCAATTATATTTTTATACGATTCTTATTAAAAGGCTCTTAAATTTAATAAGAAGAGCATAATATCATTTTAATGACTTAAGAAATGAGCAGCGCTGTTGCTTCCAGTAAGTGAGCTGGTACGAAGCCCCGCCTTAAAAATTAGACTGACCAATCCTGGCTTAGCAACTGTTGCCGGTTACAATTCCCCTGGTTTTCTTCAGGTTTCACTGATTTTCTTTCTGTGAAATCTTACATTCAAAAAACACTAGACTGTGAAACGTTGCTGATTGCAGTATGGGTTGTATAATATTCAGCTGATGTCCTCTGCTCTCGGTCCTTTGATTGCTGCGCCCTTTGGCTTGGCTTAGCGTGTTTTGATTTGTTATTGAACAGCTCTGTCCTGCCAGTAATGAATAAAGGTTTATGTTCTAGCTCCAGTATCTTCCTCCGCCGTGGGGCGACTGCAGATCTGAACCCATGGACTCTGAATACTTCTCTACGTACAGCATTACGGCCTGTCGCATCGACTGTGAGACGCGCTACCTGCTGGAAAACTGCAACTGCAGGATGGTGCACATGCCAGGTGTGGAGACAACACATTACCTGACAGACCACAACTTTTTTCTACTGCTTTAGCATTTAAACAGTAATCCACAGTAGAGCATGTTTGGAATATATTGCAAAAATACTGCATGGACATTTTATTTCAGTGCCCATATTAACATTTTGCATTTTATTTGATACATTTTTAAATGTGCAAATTGTGCAGATTTCTCGATTGTATTTTATTTTTTTAGTTTTCTTTTGTTTTGTTTTATTTTATTTTATCTGTCTCTCTCTCTCTCTCTCTCTCTCCACACATTTGCTTATTCACACTTACAGATTTATTATTATTCACACCTAAAAAAAATACTCTCAATTGTATTTAATTTAGGCTTTTTTTATTCTGCATTTTTTTGGACATGGAATTTTATTTTATTTTATCTTATCTTATTTTGTGTTTTTCTCTCTCCACACACTTGCTTATTCACACTTACAGATTTATTATTATTCACACCTACAATATTTTATTGTATTTAATTTACTTTTTTTTAATTTGGCCATTTTTTGGACATGGAATATTGTTTTGTTCAATTTTATTTTGTTTTATTTTGTTCTATTTTATAATTTTATTAAGCAAATGTGTGGAGAGATTTATTCCCACCTACAATATGTTATTCTCAATTGTTTTTAATTTACATTTTTTTTATTTGCCAGTTTTTTTTTTTCCACACACTTGCTTATTTACACTTACATACTTATTATTATACACTTTATTCAGCCGTTTATTTGACATGGAATTTTATTTCTATTTTCTATTTTATTTTTTTTATTTATTTTATTTCTCTCTCTCTCTCTCTCTCTCTCTCTCACACACTCACACACACACACACACACACATTTGCTTATTCACGCTTACACATTTCTTATAAATATAATTTATTTATTTTTTGTTCTATTTTATCATTTTATTAATCAAATGTGTGGAGAGATTTATTCACACCTACAATATTGTATTTCTCAGTTATATCTAATTTACTTTTTTTTTATTCAGCAATTTTTTGGATGTGAAGTTTTTAGTTTTTTTTTTTTCTGATCTTCACACTTACAGATTTATTATTTTTCACACCTACAATATTTTATTCTCAATATTTAATTTACTTTTTTATTCTGCTGTTTTTGGACATGGAATTTCATTTCATTTTATTGTTTTATTTTATTTTGTTCTATTTTATTATTTTATTATTTATTCGTACCTACAGTATTTTATTCTTTTTTTATAATTATTATTATTTTTTTTAATTTGTCAGGTTTTTTAGACTTGGCGTTTTTAAAATTTATTTCATTTTAATTTTATTTCATTTTATTTTAATTTATCTGATCTTATTATATCTTTTCTCTCAGTCCACATTTGCTTATTCACACTTACAGATTTATTATTATTTATATTATTCAATATTTTATTCTCAATTGTATTTAATTTTCATTTTTTTATTTAGCAGTTTTTTAGACATGGAGTTTTATTTTTATTTTATTTTATTTAACAGGTTATTAGCAATTGGAAAAATATTTAATTTTGTATTAATAATTGTTTTTTTGTTTGTTTTATTTTATTCAGCAGTTTTTTGGACGTGGAGTTTTATTTTATTTAAATTTATGTTGACTCACACCTACACTATTTTATTTTATTAAACAGGTTATTAGCAATTGGAAAAATATTTGATTTTGTATTATTTTATTGTATTATTTTATTTTATTTCATTTTACAGTTTATCAGCAGTTTGAACGATATTTTATCTTTCTTTTTCCTTTCTATCACAGGTACCTCTACCGTCTGCACACCCGAACAGTACAAAGACTGTGCTGATCCAGCTTTAGGTAAGAGGACATAAGGAGTAATTTGTGTGTTTTTATAAAATGCTATTTATCATTACTAAGTAATGTCTAAACCATTTTATATAAATAATTCAAATATGCTTATGCTAATTGTATTTTAAATGATGATAATAATAATAATAATAATAATAATAATAAAAACAAAATTAATTGACAGATTTCCTAGTGGAGAAGGACAATGACTACTGCGTCTGCGAAACGCCATGCAACATGACTCGATACGGTAAAGAGCTGTCAATGGTGAAAATACCCAGCAAAGCTTCAGCAAAGTATCTCGCCAAAAAGTTCAACAAGACAGAACAGTATATTGCGTGAGTTTACATTCACATTTAAGTTGCTCTCACACTGAATTTGATTTAATTTCTGTTTTTTTATTAATATCATTCATTGTGTTTAATCTTACAGGGACAACATATTGGTGCTGGATATCTTTTTTGAGGCTTTGAACTATGAGAAAATTGAACAAAAGAAAGCATATGAAGTGGCTGGATTACTTGGTAAGTGTGCAGAAATCACAATTATAAACGGGTGAATGCTGAATGCTTGAATCTGATTGGCTGACGAACGTTCTGAAGGTGTGCATTTTTTCCAGGGAAATGCACAACGAACGTAGTTCCAGGCAGGTTTTGACTGCATTACATGTCTATCACTTCGCCACATGATTTTTAGTTATTCCAAACGGTCCTTACAGACTAAAACAGCAAAATAACCAAAGCCCACAACGACACTGGCTACACAAATAAATACAGTAATCAATAGGATAAAAACGACAAATTATTTTCATGTTTTTGCCACAAAATTACGCTTTTATTATATACTACAGCACATACTCTATTTCTCCCACTCTCTCGCACACACATAACAGTCAGCACACGTTAACATATGCGCTAATCAGTGGCGCATCCAGGATTTTTTTTATAGGGTGGGCGTAAGGGGCCAGCAAAAATGTTAGGGTGGCACAATACAAAAAAAGTTCAATGCCTAAATCTAATGGCAGACAATACTTTTTGGCTTTATCATGAATTCTAGTAGCACGTTTTTTGTTTTGGAGTGTAAATTCATTTCAAATGAGAGTAAAAGTAAACAAGAAAGCAGTTGAATAGGCATATTCATCGAAATAGACACAAGCTTAATACAAGTGCAGCCCGAGCCCGATGGGCAGCAGATAGTGTGCCTTCAGCGCAGTTTGAAGATTTCACGATCAAGCGCACACAGTAGGGTGTAGCTTGCCGCAAAGCACCGGCGAAAGTAATTACTGTGAATGTGTCAGGGGAAATAGTAAGGAAATGTTTAAATAAATAAATAAAGCTGACAATCCTGACACGCTGGGACGCACCTTTAGAGAGAATAGCATTTTTATGGACTAACGTTACAAGTGTATTGTATTTATATTTAATATAGTTTTTCATTAATGTCTGTGTTTATTTATAAAATAAAATTGTTATTCTAAAAAACTTGTGGGGGGGGGCAATGGGGTGGCCAGTGTAATTGTAGGGGTTGCCGTGGCTCCCCCTTGCCACTGTATGTGAGCACAGAGAGGCAAGAAAGTATAATCCAATGACGTAATGAAAGTGCTAATTAGTGTATGACGTCATCTAGTGAGATTTGGCGACTTTTCAAGCAGGGTTATCTACTTTAAATTTAAAAAGCTGGCAACACTGCTATAAACAACTTTCTCACAAGTGAGATAACAACGATGCTGTTCCTGAAAAAAATGACCTTAAAGTTTTACTATAAGTAGAGACGCTGCTGCTGAACACTTTTGAGAGATGCACATTCACAAGCTTATGCTGTCTAGAGTTTTCTAATCAGAAATTGGACATGAACGGCCTCTTAAGTTGCGTTTACTACTGGGAATTTCCGAGTTTGGCGGGTCATAAACTTTAAACATGGTGGAAGGGTCACCCATTGCTGCTGTCAATGCTGATCTCACAACAACATCCCTTTGTCTTGTTGCTAAAATAGTGTATTTATAGGCTAGATATGAACGATCATTCGAAGCATATTGCATGTTTTATAAGCAGTGAAATAAGCAGGTTTTTGACCAAAATTCCAGAATTGTCAGCAAACTGCATATACAGCGCGGTGAATGTTTATATGATTGTCAACCAATGGGTATTATTACCAACATTAAAGCACTTGAACAAGCTCAGAATCATGACTTCATAAGTGTAAAATAGGAAATTTTTGATAGCACATGAAGGCAGCATAAATCTCTCTTTCTCTCGCTCTCTCTGGTTTCGTCTGTCTGTCTGTCTTTCTGTGTAAACTTCATTATTAACTGCATTAGTCTGTTATCAGCAGTTCAAGCATTGTTACTAGTTCTAAAATGAAGTTTTGGAATTAGCAACTAAGGCATTGGATGAGGTGCGTAAGAATTGAATCCTACTCACAATAGGGTTTTAAGGACAAAAAACAGATGAATGGCTTGAAATATATAATCTGATCGATGTCTAATTGTAGTATAAGTGGAATAATTGACTTCAGTCCATTAAATTCTAGAAAATAATGCACAAATTCAACCCATTGTCAGTTATTCCTTACATGTTGTCTGCTTTAATGTTTCATTTTAATTATATATTCCAGGTGATATTGGTGGTCAGATGGGTCTGTTTATAGGAGCCAGTGTCTTGACAATATTGGAGATATTTGATTATTTGTATGAGGTCTGTTGCATTCTTGCTTGTCGAATTCATTCTTTTCTTTTTATGCTTATAGTTACAAATAATTTGCTCACAGTATATTTTATAAACATAGCACCATTCTGCAGGTTTTTAAGGACAAAGTGCTGGGACATTTTCTACGCAAGAGACGGCCACATCGGAGCGCTAGTGACAATCTGGTAATTGTGCTTTCTGTGTTGCTCTGCATGCGCCAGAAATGTTATCATTGTTGATTTTGTTGATATATAAAGCATTTCTGTTCGTTTTGATTGTTCTCTTGAATGCTGCATGCATCTACTTGCCTTTTGTCTTTGGCTCAAATTCTGGGAAATGATTGATGAAGATGGCCTTTCAACAAAAGACATCGGCTTTGAATAAGGACAAATATCAAAACCAGAAATGGGAAGTTTTATAAATGTTAAGCATGTTTATTACCCTTCGCTTGTGACAAACCTTATATCCGATTTGCAGGTGATCTCTGCTCTTTATTAAATCAAGTAGGACCTCTGAGTGAAACTCATGTCACCTAATTAATATTTGCAAGCCCATATAAAAAGTTTTAAACACTGCCAGATTTTTAATGTTTTTTAAAGAAGTTTCTTCTCCTCACCAAGCCTGCTTTTATTTGATCCAAAGTACAGCAAGAACAGTATTTATATATATATATATATATATATATATATATATAATTTTTTTTTTTTTTTTTTTTTTACTATTTAAAAAAACATTTTTTTTGTGAATATATTTTAAAATGTAATTCCTGTGATTTCAAAGCTGAATTTTTAGCATCAGTACTCCAGTCACATGATCCTTCTGAAATCATTCTAATATTCTGATTTGCTGCTCAAAAAATATTTATTATGATGTTGAAAACAGGCTTCTTTGATAAAATCAGCATTTTTCTGAAATAGAAATCTGAACATTATAAATGTCTTTATCATCAATTTTGATTAATTTAAAATATCCTTTCCTAAATAAAGTATTAATTTCTATAATGTATACTTACTCCAAGCTTTTGACTGATACAGTGTATAATGTTACAAAAGCTTTTTATTTTAGATAAATTCTGATCTTTGGATCTTTCTATTCATCGACGAATCCTGGAAAAAAAATACTCAACTGGTTTAAATATTAATGATAATAATAATAATAATAATAAATGTTTGAGCACCAAGTCAGCATGTTAGAATGATTTCTGAAGGATCATGTGACACTAAAGCCTGGAGTAATGATGCTGAAAATGTAGTATTGATCAGAGGAATAAATTACATTTTAAAATATATTCAAATAGAAATCAGTTATTTTAAATAGTCAAAATATTTCTACATTTTACTGTTACTGCTGTATTTTGGATTAAATAAATGCAGGCTTGGAGAGCAGAAGAGACTTCTTTATAAAGCAATAAAAATTACTTGCTGTTCAAAAACTGTTGACTGGTAGTGTATATGTGTTTGCACTGTCCTTGCTGGCTATACATTGGTTGTATTCAGTACTTTATTTTATTTCTGAAACTTATTTATTGTATATAAAAAAGTGGAGTTTAAACAGAAAATTAGGGATGAGAAAGGAGAAATGGGATCGAGACGTGCAACAGCTTATACATACAGTATTTCTAATATCTATTTAGCCCCATAGCAGTGAGCACCAGGAACATTCTGGCCTCAAAATTTCTTTTCCACCGCCTGGATTATAACACGGATGAAATTAAGTTTCTTTCTACAAGAGGATACAATTTCATCCAAGAAAACTTTTTTTCCTACTTTTTTACTAAAAAAAAACATTTAAAAAAATGTCATCATTTACTCATTCTCATGTCATTCCAAACCTGTTTAATTTTCTTTATTCCTTCCATGGAACACAGAAGATGTTTTGTGCTCTTTTGCATAAAGTGAATGCATATAATCATCAGAGGCTGATAGAAATTCACCTAGAATTACTACTACAGTGACTTTTTTTGTGGTGATTTTAGGTTGTTTTTTTGAAACTTGACGTTGTATGATAAAGAGCTGTTGCAGAAGTTGAGTAAATGATGACCAAATATGCATTTTTATGAGAAAACAGCAGTATAACAGCATATTTAAACACTGTACCACAGCATCAGCGTCATTCACCATTATTATACCATACCATATACCATAGCAGACAAAACAAGCCATCATTTACCCCTTCCCAGCATGCACCAGAACACCACTGATCAAACATTAAATGGATAGTTCACCAAAAAATTTAAATTCTGACATTAATTACTCACCCTCATCTTCAGAACACAAATGAAGATATTTTTGATAAAATCTGAGAGCTTTCTGACCCTGCATAGAGAGCAACGCAACTGACACGTTCAAGACCTAGAAAGGTAGTAGACATTGGTAAAATACTCCATGTGACATCAGTGGTTCAACCATAATGTTATGAAGCTACGAGAATACTTTTTGTGTGCAAATAAAACAAAAATAACAACTTTATTCAACAATTTCTTCTCTTCCGTGTCAGTCGGATCCGCTGTAAACAAAGAGAGATTGGACTGTATTGTAAACGTGCATCGATGACTGAAGGGTAGAAATTGTTGAATAAAATAATTATTTTTTTTTCTTTGCACACAAAGTATTCTCGTAGCTTCATAAAATTAAAGTTGAACCACTGATGTCACATGGACTATTTTAACAATGCCCTTACTACCTTTCTGGGCTTAGAACTTTTCAGTTGGAAAAAGCTCTTGGATTTCATCAAAAATATCTTAATTTGCGTTTTGAAGAAGAACAAAGGTCTTACAAGTTTGGAATGACATGAGGGTAAGTAATTAATGACATAATTGTCATTTTTGGGTGAACTATCTCTAAGATACACTGACAAGCTCAAGCCACACTAAATGATAAACAAACACTGGAGACTTAACAGACTTCAGAATTTACATTAGTTGACTATTAACATAGTTTATGGCAGGTGCTGTTTTATTGTTTTATATTATGTTTTGAAGTATTAGCATCCGGTAAAATAAAACTTTAATTACATTAACATACTTAAAATGCATATTTTAGAGAAGCAACATGATTTTAAACAGTTGGACCATTGCTTTTTCAGCACAGTATTATTTTGTCATAAATCTGGTGAAGGTCAATTCATTTTCAAAGCAAATATTTAAAATATATATTTTTGTACAAATATAATTACATATGTTTAAATATAATTAGTTACACAGTGGTGGCCAAAATTATTAGAACACTAGTATTTTCACCAGCTGAAAAATGGTTTTAAGTCAGCTATTTCTATATTTTGCTGTAGTGTGTCAAGGAAATATCAGAGTTATGGACTTGAGTCGCATGACTTGAGACTTGACTCGACATAATCAAAAAAAGACTTGAGACTTGACTTAGACTTTGACAGCAATGACTCGAGACTTGACTTAAACTTGAACCCTGTAACTCGGCAAGTCTTTATGGCTATATCTTCTAAAAAGAGTTCTGACTGATATAGGCTGGTTACTGAAGTGTATGATTACAATGGTATGATTAGCGCAGCTTTTGGCACTGAGCCAGAGAGGGACTCACTAAGTGAGTGCGCTTTTGTATTAAAGCCTTGTGCCGGACTCTTTTCTTATCCTGTTCCACAAACATATTGAATATAATTTTCACGCAATCACTATCATTGTGCAGAATATTTAAATCACTTTGGATGCAGCTCATGTTGGATGTAGGGTTGCCAAATCCACATTTTTTCCATGGAATTGGACTAATTTTAAACTGTTGCGGCAGGTTGATTTTCTACCGTGGATTAAAATTTGAAATATTGCATTAATTCCATTTGACTGAAATGCTTGAGTTGAAACATTTTACATTCTACCTATGATAAAACTGGTAGAAATTAGTTTTGTGAAGGATGGCCACTGTGGTAGGAAGCTTTTTAGCTGTGTTTATGATAAATCTGCATAGCGATGACTGTAAAATATGTAGTTTTGGTATGGAAATGACATTTTTATAGCAAAACTAGGACCTCAACTGATTCAATTGATTCATTAAAATCACTGAATCATAAACAAATGAAACGGTGGACTTAAAATAAATTATTCATTCAATTAGGCCTATATTTGTTCACAAACAAGGATTAATTCCTCAGTGAAACACCACAAATTATTGTATCTTTGCAATTATTCTTACTATATTGACTTTAAATTTACTGTAGTAATTAATACAGAGACACTAATTTGGGCAAACGGCATTAATGACTTGTTTAGGACTTGAAGCTTAAAGTTGAGGACTTGCCCGTCTTGACTCGGTGACTTGAATGCAAAGACTTGAGACTTACTTGAGACTTGCAATACAATGACTTGGTCCCACCTCTGGGAAATATTAGTTTACATGTCCAAACATTCATTTTGACATTAATTGTAATAATCCAGTGAGATTTTTGTCTGACAACAGCCAGTGCTCTACACAGAGATCTGATCATCATCCAGTCTATCTGGAATGACACATGAGAAACAGAACAAACTGAGACAGACTAAATCCAGAGCAAAGGATGGTCACACCAAATATTAATTTTAGTTAATAGAAGTTAATTGATAAAGAAAATCTATTTTTGACAGCATCCTCATTTTACAGCATGCCTAAAACTTTTAACAATACTGTAGCTTTGGAGGTAGTTTTCTTATAGCATCTTGGAGACGCTGCCACAGTTATGGATTTTGTCTGCCTCATTTTTTATTTATTTATTTTTTTTGTTTCTTCATGTCATTCCAGACAGACTGGATGATGATGAAATCAGTTTCACTGTGTGGAGCACTGGCTGTTGTCAGACAAAAATCTCACTGAATTATTACAATTAATGTCAAAATGAACGTTTGGAAAAGTCAACGGTAATTTCCTACTGACACACTACAGCAAAAGATAGAAACAACTGACTTAAAACCATCTGTTAGCTGGTGAATACTAGTGTTCTAATAATTTTGGCCACCACTGTATATGTATTTAATAAGAAATATTTTATGAGTTTCATGTTTACAATACAGCAAGTTGGAAGTGAATTGGCCTGAGCCTGAGTTTGGTCATCTTCATCTCTTTCCATCATGTTTATTCCAGGATTTCCCAGAGAATCCCACCAGCCCTGGTGTCACGCCTAACCATGTCCCCAGGTAGCACCGCCATTAATAATCTTGCAGAAGCATTTCATTGTGTCCTTCTGTAAAAAAATCCTTGCATTATTCACGCCATTTAGAGTCTTTTCCCTTCGTGACATTTAATGTCAGTAGTTCTAGACGTGCACAAATGTCATTGCTACGCATTCTAAGATCCCTTTTTCAAAACCCTGTAGCTTTCAAGATGGAGATGATGTTTTGCAGAAGTTCAGGTAAAACGACACCTGTAGCTTTCATTTGCTTTTATTCTAAGTTTTTCTTTCTTTTCGTTTTCCTCCCAACATGTTTTGTTTCTTTTCCCAAAAATATTGGTGTTTTATGTCAAATATATATAGAGATTTTGTATCTTAATTACGCTAATGTTCAAAAGTTTAGGTCAGTAAATTATATATATAAAATATATAAATAAAAAGTAAGTCAAATATAAATATAAACTTTTAAAAATTGGCTAAAAGTGACCAAAAAATTCATGTTTCTTGAGCAGCATATAAGAATGATTTCTGAAGCGTCATGTGACACTAGAGACTGGAGTAATAATGCTGAAAATTCGGCTTTGCATTACAGGAATAAATTACATTTTACAGTATATTCAAATGTAGAACATTTATTTGAAATGGTAATATTTTTTTCACAATTTTACACTTTATACTGTATTTTTTAATCAAATAAATGTAGCCCTGGTGAGACTTTCAAAAACATAAAAAAAAAACATTGTCTACAAAAATGATTAGCAAGTGTTCTCAAACTTAAAAAATTAATAAATAAAAATAAATAAAAAATAGCAGGGTATCATTATTATATGAGCAACATACTGTATGCCATATGGAAAGGTTTGTCTAAGTGAAAGGTCAAGATTTAGATCATGTATATTTGAGGCTTGTGCTATTTTGAAGGACTTGATGATCTCTGCTAGACAGATGAATGATGAAACAAGGTGGAAATGTGATGGAAAAGGACGTCTTTTAAGAGAAAGTTCTCTTGATGCGAATATGGCTCACTGCATGAATTTTTAGTATACCCACATCAACATGAAATAAATTTGTGTGTAGTCACTATGTGATCCAAGAACTAATTTGAATATTTTAGTGCTAAACAAAGCAATGTTATAGGATGATATAGGAAATGCTAAGGGAAGAGGAGACGAGCGTCCTAGAGCTGCGGCTTTATTGGTTTATTTCAGACAGTGCAATTATTTTCACTCGACGACACCTTTCATAAGTCTGTCTACAAGACTCGGCTTATGAAATATGAAAAATAAACCTACTTGCCAGAGGAATTACTGATGCTGTGTTTCTTTGTGAAACTACTTTTTATCTTTTTTATCATATTATTTTAGCAGTCGAAATACAGGGGCAGGGTAAACTTTGGCAGTTTCAATACAGATGAAACTCGCAGATAATTCTCACAGATAATTTAAATTCATCCTTGTTTATTAAAATTAGCACACATTATATGTACAGTGGTGCATTTACAAGACTTTGCACCTGGATAAACATTAAATTACACAGCTAGTTTTATTTATTTATACTATATACAAATAATGTGCTTTATTTAATTTAATTATTTTCATTATAATTTATTATAGTAGTTGTTGTATTTTTTTTTCTTGCTTTTACAAACTGAAGAACCCATTGAAATTATGAGACTACTGTGTAAACTAATTTAACAAATATACAAGCTGCATTTAATTTTATTTTATTATTTTACTTTATTTATACACAATATACAAATATACAAGCTGAATTATTTATTTACTTATTTTTTTACTTGTAAAAACTAAAACATAAAATAAAATAATTATATGTGACAGTGACTTACTATTTATGCATTTATTTTACATTTTTCTTTTAAAAATTAAGAGCTATACCATATTTTTATTAATGTATTAAATGTAACAGTGACATTACCATTTAATCATTTATTTTTATTTTTTGTATTTTACAAACTGAAGGACCAGTTAAAATTAAAAAAAAACATTAAATTATTAAATGTAGCTTGTATATTTGTTAAAGCACTACTAATTATATTATAACATATATATATATACATTTTATTTATTTTTTTCATGTATTAAATGTAACAGTGACATTACTAATTTATTAATTTTATTTATACAACCTGAAGAACCATTAATATATATATATATATATATATATATATATATATATATAAAATACATTCTAATTAGTAGAAGTGCTTTAACAAATATAATTAATTTTTTAAATTAATTAATTAATTTTATTTATACAAATATACAAGCAGATTTTTTTTTCTTGCCTGAAGAAAAATCAACAGCAAAGAAGACAATATATATATAAAATATAGATGTTAGGAACTTTTATGTATTATTTTAAATAATTTAGTAACTTCATACTTCATACTTATTGTTTAAATGCAACAGTGATGTTACTATAAATGTATTTCTTTTTCTTGCTTTTACAAACAAATGTACAAGCTGCATTTAATTTAGAATTTTATTATTTTGTTCTTTATATATATATATATATATATATATATATAAAATAATAAATAAATTATATATATATCTATTACAAACTGATAAACTAGTCAAAATTATTATATGTATATATATACACACACATCATTTTGTTTGTTTATACCTCAAAATATACCTTAAAAGATATTAAAACTTTACACAAAAACCTGTTCAAGAAATGTATAACAAAATGTATTATTCAAATAAATTACTAACTTGTATTTGTGTATAAAAAATGACATTACTAGAAATTCAGTAGGGAAGGTAGATCAAGAAATTGATTCACTTTGATCCAAATTTGAGCCTGAAAGGCTAAAATGGCTTCCAATGCTTCACTGTGATGAGACCTGTGTCCAATAACATCACTAGATGCATCTCTTTGTGCTGTCATCACAGGTCTACATACAATGAGCACGACACTCTCTCGAAGTTCACTGGAATGACAATTATTTCCATGCATCCTGCTGAGCTGTGATTGCAAAGTTCGCTGGTAGATTTCCAGAGCTGTAGAAAAACGAAACTAAGAAAACTTCTTCCTTCCCCACTCCCCTCCATCCATACCTTTTATGATTGAACTTTTCTCCTTTTTGTCATGCATTCTTCATTATTGCCATTCTGTTTTATTCGCATCCCATACTGATTTCCATTGTTATAAATGGGTGTCGCTGACATGAATTCATCTCAACCCCTCATCTGATCTTCCGTATCCCTCCCACCCTTCCCGAAATCCGCTTTTTTCTCTTTCAGAGCACATGCGACACACTCCGGAGTCACTCGGACAGTCTCGGATTCGCGCCGAACGTGCTACCTAGTCACCCGGCTATAGGCAACTTCGAGGAGTTCGCTTGTTGATGACGCAGGCGACGGGATCCCGGCGGTTTAGGATTTGACGGAAAACTGTGAAATATACATCAGATAGATTTCAAAAGAAGTGTAAGTCCACGAAAATGTACATGTTAATAGTTCAAAAAACAACAAAAAAAACAACACCTGAATAGAATCGATATATCATCATCAAGTACAAATAGGCAACACTTCCAAAACAAAACTCAGGTTTTATTAACATCACAGCCGCTGTTTGTTTGACATTGTGGAAAATGCCATTTCCTTTTCGGACGATTTCAAGCGTACAAATACTGTGACGGTACTTCATCCGAGAGAGTATTTTTTCCTCTGTGCTTTTCTGAATCCTGTACGAACACTGTGGGCCTAATTTGATCAAGCCGCCTTAAACGAATCTGAACAAGAATGCATTTTAATATTGCACAAAAATTGTTATAGACACAGTCGGTTTGGCCAAGGTTTGAATCTATTTTGGCACTTTTTTTGTACAATAATCGTGTGAGCTTTAACCGCGGTTTGACTGAATTCAGCCCTGCGATAGTATTCGACAAATGCGTAACCATTCAGAATGTTTGTCTCTGTTCATATTTTGTGTATATAAGTGCAATAATATGCATAATGTGTTAATGAATACCGTATATTACCTTCAAGTCTTAATTATTAGCTGTCAGGTAAACAGAAGGAACCAGATACTTTCAGTACAACCTGAGTTACCAGCAATCATGCTGTTTGATTTCGACATGCTATTTATTTCCACTTCCATCCACTAGAATGTGATGAGATGGGGTGTTATTGAATACTATTTAGATTTATGAATGATGCATTTTATGTGTAAGCTTCACATGTGAATCCATTCATCAGATCGTCTCCTCCGGGAGCTAATTCATCATTACCTTAAGTGGCAAAGACTGTATGCGATGTGTTGACGTGAAAATCAAATCATCAGTCGCTGAAAAGCTCTTGACGAGTTATATTAATTATGATGAGCATTAAATCAGATCACAGTTCCACATCCACTAGGAAATATTCAATTATTTTAGAAGATACAGTTAAAAACTTGATGCATTACTCAAATTACTTTGTTTTGGGGGTCTACCTAGAAGTTACAGGTGTCTTCCTTTTCTTGCATGAACTGCTCATATATACATATTCAAATTTAGCCCAAAACGTATCTGGACACTTAAAGCAAATAGTTCACCCAAAAATGAAAGCTTGCTAAAAGTGTATTCATCCTCAGGCCATCCAGGATATAGATTTGGAGTAGTTAAGCATTGCTCATCAGTGAATGAGTGCCGTCAGAATAGGAGTCCAAACATCTGATAAAAACATCATTTCAAACCATCGTTTTCGTAATATTGCTTTCTCCAGTGAAAAAATGTGTCTGTCTGAATCAGGTATACACAGATCAAGCACCGTTTACAAGTGAAAACAGTACAAAAATGCTCTGAACAAATACAGTTAAAGTCAAAACTTTACATACACCTTGCAGACTCTACAAAATGTTAATTTGACCAAAATAAGAGTGTACATATAAAATGCATGCTATTTTTATTTAGTACTGACCTGAATAAGATATTTTACATAAAAGATGTTTACATATAGACCATCAGGGAAAACAATGGCTGGATATATATAAAAAAAAAGACCATGTTCAAAAGTTTAAGCTGTGTTTTTGTTTAGTGATAGTTGTTCATGAGCCCCTTGTTTGTCCTGATCAGTTAAACTGCCTGCTGTTCTTCAGAAAAGTCCTTTAGGTCCCCACAGATTATTTGGTTTCTCAGCATTTTTGTGTATCTGAACCCTTTCCAATGAAGACTGTATGATTTTGAGATCCATCTTTTCACACTGAAGACAACTGAGGGACTCATATGCAACTACTACAGAAGATTCAAATGCTTACTGATGCTCCAGAAGGAAAAACAATGCATTAAGAGCCAGGGGGTGAAAACTTTTGAACAGAATGAAGATGTGTACATTTTTTCTAATTTTGCCTATATATTATATATATTTTTTCATTTAGTACTGCCCTTCAGAAACTACAGTGGATACTTACATGTTTCCCAGAAAACAAAATAAGTCTCGCAATTTACCCTGATCTTCAAATTCTAAGCATTTTTATAATAGCATGCATTTTGTATGATCTCTCTTATTTTGGTAAAATAATTAACATTTTGCAGATTCCGCAAGGTGTATGAAAACTTTTGACTTCAACTGCATGTGTGTGAATTTTGATGTGAGAGGACAACACGAGATGGACTTTTTCACTGTAGGAAGCATTGTTTTGGATTATGGACTGCTATTTTGGCCTTAAATGATGGTTTCAAGTTAAATATCATGATGGATTTGTATGTTACAAACATACAGCTTTTCACTTCACAAAACATTGAAGGATGAACAAAAAGCTGATGAACAGGATTACTTGTGGATCGGGATGTTTTTATGAGCTGTTTGGACTCTCATTCTGATGGCACCCATTCACTGCAGAGGATCCATTGGTGAACAAACGATGCAATGCTACATTACTCTAAAACTGTTTCTGTGAAGAAAAACACATCTACATCCTGGATGGCAAATTGTCATTTTTGTGTGAACTCTTTCTTTAAAATAAATCTGGATGTCATTGCATTAGATAAAAATGTCAAAGCAAGTGGCGTTTATTTGAAAGAAATATAGCACAAGCACACTTTCAAAGCCAAACATTTCACAAAATGAAGCTATAAAACAATAGATATACTGTGTAAAATGAAGACGATAAGGTATTGTCTGTGTTTACGGATCATGTTTGTGTAATGAACTAAAAAAATATGTTGGGGTCTGTTGAAAAATGGCTTGGAAAAATCTATTTAGTTCTTATGCAGTGACATTTTTAAGTGTCCGAATGCATTTTGGGACGCTTCAGCTTCACTACAGTACATTGCAATATGGTAAAAGGCAAGATATCATCTTCCATCATGTTTTCTGCACTTCAGCTACAATGTATTATTGTATTGTTTTATATAAACTACAATGGGATTTCTAGTACAGGTATCACAATTTTAAAACAAGAGAGTTGTGACATGTAAATGATCCAGTATAATAAACAATATATTTAACCATCTCTTAACATGTTGTCTGTCTGTTGATTCTGTATGTGATTCAGTCTTTTGTTCTGTTTATATATTGAAGTTTTATTGTCCTTATGTTTAATGAGCAAGACTTTCGGTTATTAGACGTTATATGGAAATAAGATAATAATGTGCAGTAAACAGTGAAACTGTTTTCACTACAAACCAATGTGTTTATAATTAAGAATAAAATAATATGGTAAGACACAACAGATTGCAATATCAAGCAGCAAAACCAGCTGGATGCGGAATACGAACATAAGCCAGACACATAAAACTTACAACTGGCTGCAAAATTACTTAAAAAAAAAAAAGTAACATGAAAACAAAGGCTGATAAACAAAGATAAACCAAGACAGCAAATCCAGGTTTCGGTATGGTTTATTTTTTGATAGTGTTATTTTAATCAGACCAAAAAAGTCAAAATCCAACAAAAAGAGATAAATATCGAAACAAATTAAATATACATATATATAGATAGCACCTGGCACAGTCCTAACCCCAGACTGTTTAAACAGAACATTAAGATAAGCTGTAAAACAATGTGTTTCACTTACGCAGTTCAGTCTTGTGTGGAAAAGCCCTCAAATCCTGTAACGCTGCAAACCGCACGTTTGCAACGCCGTCCTGATCGCGTTCGCTCCATAACGTCCCACACAAATAAATACTGTACACAGACGGTCTTAAGGTACATCAGGAGGTATTTCAGTGGGTGTGATATGGACGCCGTTATCTTTACTAACTACGCTTTATACTAATGCAGTATTTCAAGTAGGTGATTTCTGAAAGCTTCTGACACACTCCGGCCACAGGAAGTTCAGTGTTTCACATGAATTATGGGTATATCTCTGACCAGAGTGTCATACACCATGTGTAAACTGTCTTAAGCCCTTAGGCTCCTGTGATATATTACAGACAGACCTTCCCACGCGTTAAGAGAGCACATTAGTTAAAACTATTTTGTTCTAGATAACGGCAGATTCTCGTTTGAAACCTGGCTGAAGTCTTAACGCAGGCAGCGCACAAAAATTAAACCCTTCAGTTTTGGGTAGACACGGACTTGGACACATGACAATAACTGCTTAAATTGATGAATTCTGGGATACGGCTTGAAAGATCATCTGTCAGATGTGTAATATATAATTCAACACGCTGGAAGAGACATATGGAAGCCAGTTTTAAACAAAGGTTATTGTGACTTTTTATCTCTTCTTATTTTTATATAACCTCACAATTGCAAATTTTAAAGTCCAATTTTGAGTGAGAAAAACGACTGATATGTTCTCAAAATTGTCTGACAGTTGCAAGATATAAACGCAATTCTGAGAGAAAAAAAGTCTTGTGAGAATTTTGAGTTTATATCTAGTTATATCACAATTCTGAGAAATTCGCAAGTTGTAAAGAACAAGAAAGTAAAGTTTGTCTTGCAATTCTGAATTTATAGCATGTAATTGGGAGTTACATCACGCAGTTCTGAGAAAAAGTCAGAATTGCGACATAAGCGTTGCAATTTGTAAAAAGTCACAATTGCGAGATGTAAACTCGAAATTCTGAGAAAAAAATGTGAGTATTGAGAGTTTATATCAAGTGCCTTCTCAAGTCAGAATTGCAAAAAAAAAGTTACATTTCCAAGATATAAAATCAATTCTAAATCTTGTGAGAACTGTGAGTTTATATCTAGCAATTCTGACTTTATAACTCGCAATTGTGTTTACGTCACAATTCTGAGAAAGCTGCAATTTGTTAAAAAAAAAAAAGAAAAAGTTTTTCTTGCAATTCTGACTTTATAGCATACAAGTGCAAGTTTATATCGTGCAGTTCTGAGAGAATTGCAAGATGTAAGCTCGAAATTCTAAGAAAAAAAGTAAAGAATTGTGAGTTTAGATCTCACAATTCTGACTTAATTCCCAATTGCGTGAAAAAAAAAAATCTGAATTGCCACATATAAACATCACAATTTGCAAAAAAAGAAGAACAAAAAAGTCACAATTGTGAGATATAAACAATTCTGAGAAAAAAAGTCAGAATTATGAGTTTGTATCTCTTTAACATGCAATAAAGCAGTTTATTTAAACTATAACATGCAGTTGTGAGTTTATATCATGCAATTCTAAGAAATTGCACATTTACATTACAATTCTGAGAGAAATGCAATAAGAAATGCAGAATAGCGAGTAAAAAAAAAGTCAATTTGTTGAAGTCATTTATGTCTCGCAATTCTGTCTTTATGGCACACTATTGGGAGTTGAGAAAAATGGTAAGATATGTGAGTTTATATGACAGTTCTGAGGAAAAAGTCATAACTGCGAGATATAAACTCAATTTGTAAAAAAAAAAAAAAAAAAAAAGTTTATATCTTACAATTCTGAATTAACTTCCAATGAAAAAAAAGTTACAATTGCGAGATATAAACATGCAATGCTGTCAAGTTTGTCTCATAATTCTGACTTTATAGCAGAATTATGAGGTCAGATATGCAAGTTTATATCACAGTTCTGAGAAAAAGTCATCTCAAAGAAGAATTGTGATGTATGAACAGCAATTTATAAAAAAAGGGGGGGGGGGGGGGGGAGGTCAATTGCGAGATGTAAACTCTGAGGAAAAAAAAAGTCAGAATTGTGAATTTATATTATACTCCGAATTATGTGTTATAAAGTCAGAATTGTGGAAAAAACAATTGTGACATAAACTTGCAATTTTGAGGGGGGTTTATCTCTTTAACACACAGTTGTTTATTTCTCTTCATAACACACAATTGCAAGTTTATATCACACAATTCTGAGAAAAAAGTCAGATAGGTGAGATTGTCTCGAAATTCGGACTTTATAACTGAATTGTGAGTTTACATCACTATTCTGAGTCGCAATTTGTACAAAAAAAAAAAACAGTCAAGTTTGTCTTGCAATTCTGACTTTTTTTCAGAATTGTGAGGAAAAAAAGTCATAATTGTGAGATATAAACTCACAATTCTGAGAAAAAAGTCAGAATTGTGAGTATATCTTTAAAAAGTCAGAACTGCAAGTAAAAAAAAAAGTCACAAGTTTATGTCTTGCAATAGTGACTTTATTGCACGCAATTGCAAGTTTATATCACAAAATTCTGAGAAGAATGTCAGGTTTGCAAGTTTATATTGCATTTCTGACTTTATAACTTGCAACTTCAAGTTTATATCACAATTCTGAGTGGACAAAGTCATAATTAAGAGATAGTGTCACAATGTTTATTTGATTTAATGGCGGAAACAGGCTTCCATAGTTATTGGTCGGGTACAAAGCACAAATCCTAAACCAACCTCAAAAACATGACACTGACACTTTCAAACTGATTTTAACCTTAAATAGTGTTTCATTTTAACTTCTTTAGTGGTTAAATAATGTGCTAATCTGCTGTTTACAAGCTGAACATGTAGTCTAGAAATAATATTTCATTGGCTGTGAACTGGGACTAACGTCTGGCTTTTAAAAAATTTTAATAATTTAATCTGTTTTTTTGTTTGTTTGTTTTCACATTTACTCTTCAGTTTGTTAGAGAGAATCATTCTTTTAGCCCTGACATCACTTAAAAATCCTTTATATGATCATATGGTGCTCTAGAGATGTTTGAATATGATTAAAACTAGCATTTGCACAGCATGACAGACCTCCTTTTTAGACAAACCGCAAAAATAAGACTTCGTTTACTTATTTTCAAACACTTTTTTTGGTAAACGTGATGAGTTTTATTGCTAAAATCTAGCTTTTTTTTTTTTTTATCTCAGGCTAAGAGGTTATTGTGTCAAAACTTCTGCAAATGCAAAGTACTTTTAATGTTTTTTTTGTTTTTTTTCAGGCAAAACTTATCCCTAAGTCTATATATTATATTTTCTTTAAGGAACAAAATCATGTTTTATAATTTTGTTACAAATAATATTTTTTCCTTTCTTATGAGGCAACTGGTATGATTTTACATTCAGTGATAATTTCAGCCTGCTGGTGCAGTAACGAAAAGTCAAACTAGCAATACTACAACAAAAGGATGTTTTCATCCTTCAAAACCGAGGCAGCGCTTCAAAAGAATCAGAGATGCGGAAAACGTAACTTGCTTGAACCCAAATGAAACAAACGTTGCATGAAAGAAACAGAAATGGAAATAAATACTGTAAAACAAGTGTCATCCTGTTGTGTCATAAACAAAACAAAAACACACTCCAACGCACACAGCAGTCTGAAATGTAAATGTAATTGACGTGACGAGGGAGGGGAAGTGGCAGACATACTCTTGCAGTCCGTTAACGTCACAGATCCTCTGAACCAGAAGACGGTGCGTCCAGAGAAGCAAACGGCTCCGACAGGCTCCTTGAACGACAAGCTTGGTGTGGCGTCCCAACATGCTTCATCAAAGGTATTTCAAACCAAAGTAAGGCCACAACTCCCAGAAATAAACAAAAACTGCAAACCAGAAAGAGAGATCATGTTAAAAAGAGTCATTTTGCATTGAAACACTAATTAGATCTTTATATGTGACCCTGGACCACAAAACCAGTCGTAAGTCACTGGGGTATATTTGCAGCTATAGCCAAAAATACATTGTATGGGTCAAAAAATATATTTTTTAAGCCAAAAATCATTAGGATATTAAGTAAAGATCATGTTCCATGAAGCTTTTTTACATTTTCTACCGTAAATGTATCAAAACTTATTTTTTTATAAGTAATATGCATTGCTAAGACCTTCATTTAGACAACTTTAAAGGCGATTTTCTCAATATTAAGATTTTTTGCCACCCTCTGATTTTCAAATAGTTGCATCTCAACCAAATACTGTCCTATCCTGACAATGGAAAGATTATCTATTCAGCTTTCAGATGATGTATAAATCTTAATTTCCAAAAATGGACCCTTATGACTGGTTTTGTGGTCCAGGGTCACATATTGATCTAGTTTAAATCCAAATTTATCAACAAAATGCAATTCATGTGGTGAAACGCACTGTACAGGTTGAAGGCACTTCAGCTGCTCCCTCTGCTGGTCTGATCCGGCACAGGATTGGCGTTTATCTCCTCCTCGTCGCCATGCTCATCCTCTTCCTCTTCAGCCCAGCCGCCCAAACGGCCAGAAGTGGGTGCCACCAGGGTGACTGTCTGTGCGGGCTGAATCTGAGGACCTTGAGCTGAAAGAAAAGTGGATTCAGGTCCTTTAATATAATTAGACCATGTTCAGGTATGAAGGTATAAAGGTTCATGTTTTGGCGTTTGGGCCTGTTTGAAGCTTATTATGTTTAAGAAACACTTGACTGAATAATCTACAAAGTAAAAGCAACCAACCAGTTGAGTAACACTGTAACACAGTAGCACTTAAAATACAGTCAAAAAATAAAACACAAAATTTTGTGGTAAATGATGTATTTTATTGCTAAAATGTTCTTCTTGTGAAAGGAACCCAAGTAACCCAAACTTAACTTCTGATGTTTGTGTCTGTTTGCAGCATGTTCTGGTCAAGAAATGTTTGCTTATGCAAAGATCCGACTGAATAATTTGTACAGCATTCAACCATAATCTGAAACTTAACAGAAAACTGTGGCACTTTATAATAAGGATAAATTCATCAATATTTGTTAATGCATTCTGTATCATGAACTAGCAATAAAAACATGTATTAATTCCAAATTATTATTAATGTTCATTTTTACATAACAATCTGTAATATTAATATTGACCATGAATTAGCAATAAATTTTTTTTTATAAATTAACATTAATAAATACTTTATATATGGCATTCAAAAGGTTGGGATCACTTAGATTTTTAATGTTTTTTAAAGAATTTTCCTATGCTCATCAAGGCTGCATTTACTTACAGAAATACAGAAAAAAAACAGCAATATTGTGAAATATTCTTCCCGTTTATAAGAATGGATTTCTATTTTAATATGCATTTTAAATATAATTTATTCCTGTGATGCAAAGCTGAATTTTCAGCATAATTACTCCAGTCTTCTCAGTGTCACATGATTCTTTAGAACTCATATGCTGATTTATTATGTGTTGGAAACCATTGTGCTGCTTTTTATCCAGTGATTCTTTTTCAGGATTCTTGATGAATAAAAGGTTAAAAAGAACAGCATATATTCTTATAAAAAAAAGGAATAAAAATGTACTGACCCCAAACTTTTAGATGGTAGTTTATATTGTTACAAAAGATTTCTATTTTAAATAAAACACTATATGTATACATATTTCTATATTTTTGAAACATGAAATGAAATAGGATTAATACATGCTGTTCATTGCTAGTTTGATACTTAATGTATTGACTAATGCTAACAAATGTAACCTTATTTTAAAGTGTTAGAATATTTAAAATAAAATTTCCACAGAATACTGCTAATTACTTCTCATATATTTTTCATTCATATTATAAATACATTTTCATCATGATTTGACCTGCTGTACATACAAAAGAAAAGAAAGATCTAATCTCTTATCAGACTCATTCTTAAAGGGAGAGTTCACCCAAAAATGAAAATTCTGTCATTAATTACTCACCCTCATGTCGTTCCAAACCTGTAAGACCTTTGTTCATCTTCAGAACACAAATTAAGATATTTTTGACCCTTCATAAACAGCAACGCAACTGACACGTTCAAGGTCCAGAAAGGTAGTAAGGACATCAAGAAAATAGTTCATGTGACATCAGTGCTTCAACCGTAATCTTATGAAGCTACAAGAAAAAAATAACGACTTTATTCAACAATTCCTTCTCCACCGCAGACTCTGACACAGAAGAGAAGAAAGAAAGAAAAAAAAAAAAAAAAGTCAAATGGACTATTTTATCGATGTCCTTATTTCCTTTCTTGGCCTTGAACGTATCAGTCACGTTGCTGTCTATGCAGGGTCAGAAAGCTTTTTCATCAAAAATATCTTCATTTATTTAACAAAGGTCTTACAGGTTTGACACAACATGAGGGTGAGTAATTAATGACAGAATGTTCATTTTTAGGTGAACTATATCTTTAAGAAATGCATTGGGTGGCACTGTGACTGTGAAATGTAGAAGATTTCCATTCTAACTGATATATTTGATCCTTTTTAGCTTTGTTTTGAAGAGTTAGAGTACTCAACTAATGGCCATCACTATCTGATGCATTTTGAAATCAATTTTTTGTGGACTCACCACTGTTGGCGCTCAAGTCCCTCATCGGCACAGAGGCCTGAAATGGTCCAGATGCATGCTGGGTCTTCTGCTGATGCACCTGAGGAAATGACCAAGAAGTATTGGCAAAATATACTGGATTATAAAGCTGTTTGAGTATATTGTGACCACTCACCTCGTGCATGTATATAGCATGCAGGCTCATCTCAGCAGATGCGAACTCTGACGCCAGGGCTGAATGAGACTGGCTGAGCATCCTGGAGTCACTTGCAGACATGCTAATAAAAAGGTAACATCGATTACTTTGGTAAAGGTGATTTAAAGGGTTAGTTCACCCAAAAATGAAAATTAGCCCATGATTCACTCACCCTTTAAAGGATTAGTTCACTTTCAGAACAAAAATTTTCAGATAATGTACTCACCCCCTTGTCATCCAAGATATTCATGTCTTTCTTTCTTCAGTCGTAAAAAACTTCTTAATGACATCCTAACTGCATTAACCAAGACTACGCATGCGCATCGCAGAGATGAGACAAGACAAGCATTTGAGGTTAAAAAGTATATAAATTGTCAATTTGTTTTCAAAAATGACCAATCGTTTAGCTAGATAAGAACCTTCTTCCTCAGAGCCCTTTTAAGCTGCATTTAAACTGCACTTTGGAGTTTATATGGAGATAAATCCTGAAATGTTTTCCTCATAAAACATAATTTCTTTGACTGAAGAAAGAAAGACGTGAACATTTTGGATGACAAGGGGGTGAGCACATATCAAAATTCGGACTTTATTTTTGCAATTCTGAGATTATATCTCACAACTCTAATAAGGACAAACAACTTGCCTGGCTTTTACTTTTACTTTTTTTTGTTGTTTTGTTTTGTTATAAACTCTGAATTAGGAGATATAAACTTGCATTTGCAAGCAAAAAATAGATAAAATAAATAAACTTTATGTAAAAATGTTAATAGTAATAGCTTTAAATAATATTTCATGCTGTAACTGTAGGGCTAATACAATATGTCCCCTATGAACAGCATATGTGAATATTATGTAGACCTATTGTTTAAATAAAATTTATGCTTTAAAAGTAATCATAGCAGTTTTTATCCATAGCATGTCCGTTTAAATGTCTGCGTTTAGCTTCAAATAACGTCTTTGACTGCAGTATTCTATAAAAATAATCTGCATTTCAATTTTGACATCAAAAGGCCTAAAAATATTTTTTTTCTCTTATTTCATGGATTTTACCCGTTTACCTTCATTTGTTACCAGTGTTTTAAAGTTTTAAATATGGATATTTTTCTTATAAAAACGCATCGATTCGCTACAGGAGGCCTTTATTCACCCCCTGGAGCCATGTGAGGCACTTTTTATGATGGATGGATGCACTTTATTGGACTTGTTTTGGACTCGGGATGTGAAAACACCTGACAACTTTTAATATAACTCTGACTGGATTCGTCTGAAAGAAGGAAGTCATATACACCTAGGATGTCTGAAGGGTGAGAGAATCATAGGCTAATTTTCATTTTTGGATGAACTAACCCTACTAGGGCACTAATTGCTCTTGCCATTATTAGTTTTCTGAAGTGTTACCTGTCGCCCATAGTGTAGTCGCTGCAGTACATGGTGCCGTCGTGTTGCTGTCGGGACGGCAGAAGAGTGTGTGAGCGAGAACGGCTAGTGTGGGGCTGCTGAGACGACGAAAGGGACGCCAGGACACTAGCGGCAGCTGAAGCCGCGCTGCTCGGCGATACGAAGCGGCGGTTTCTCCCAGGCAGTCCGGAGGCGGTCAGTACGGGATGAGCCAACACACTGGCTAACAGGTTATCAGGCTGAGGTGCAAAAATAATGCAAAAACATATGCATCTCATTAAGAGAAGTGAAAAATGAGCTGGCAACGTGATGAGGCAGATGTAACCTCGCAGACGCAGATGGCTGAAGTCTCTGCGCTCAGGATTATGATCTGTGAAATAAGCAATCTGGCAGCAAGCGCTGAAACAATGCAGAGGCATAAAATGAAATGTCAATATTTCTTGTCTTCTGGCAGGTTTTTTAATATCCTGAATGCCACAGGAAATGTTTTTTTTCTTTCATTTTCCCTTCGCAATGGAGTGTTTCTAAGTGTGTTGTGCTCAGTAAATAAAAGCTCTACTCTGTAGGTTTAACCATTGAAGTACTGCAGCTATCAACTTTGAAAAATCATTATTTTTTGGGGGGGGGGTATTCAGATGAAGTTGGTAAGACAAAACTAAAGCTTTAGTCAAACACGCTCGATTGTTTCTATCAGATAATAATAATAATAATAATAATAATAACAATCATACTAATAATCATAATAGTTATTATACATTTACACTACCGTTTTATTCATTTCTTTTATTCAAAAAGAAATTAATACTTTTATTTTATTTATCTTAACAAGGTGGCTTTAATAATGTTAGAATGTTAGTTTTTTTCTTTCAAATGCTGTTCTTTTGAACTTTCTATTCATTAAATCATCCTTAATGTTTAAAGTAGTATATTTCTATATTTATCTTAATTAATATTTTAGTAAGTGTGCCTGGTATGATCTTGCTTGATTCATCACAAAATTTGTGTAAAAAAAAGTAAATTCATTAAAACCATTTTAAAACCAAAAAGCTTTTTTGCTTCTTTTTTGACATTTAAGCACTGAATTTTAATCACTGTTTGTGTAAATCAAATCAAATCAAATCCCTATAAAATACCTATAACTGCAAGTATTTATAAATCAGGGTAATATTTGCTGCTTTTAGTTTGATGATGATGATTGATGATGAGACTTTTAGATTTTAAATGTTAAAGAAAATTAATTTTAAAAAATATTACAACTGATTAAAAACATTTTTCTTTGCATTTAAGCACTTTCCACAATTAACTGAATCACTGTTTGTATAATTAAATGATATTAAATTGAATTTTAATTTTAGGTTTTATATTTTAGAGTGAAAAATACATTTGAATTTTGTCAAAATTGATTAAAATTTGATTACCATTTTAAAACTTTTTTTTGCTGACATTTAAGCACTTTTCCCACCTAATTTTATCACTGTATGTATAAATATGATGATGATTTACATTTTAAAAAGCTGAAAAAAGAGCTTTTTTATTTTAGTTTAAAGAATTTTAGCTTTTATGTTTTAGATTACAGAAAATTTATATTTTTTTGAAACCATTTTAAAAAACTTTTTTTTTTTTTACATTAACACTTTTTCCACCTAATTTTATCATGTATGTATAAAAAAAAAAAATAAAAAAAAAATAATAATAATCAAATCACCAATTATTGCAATGGTAGAAAGAAATTATTACTGAAATATTTATAAATAATTGTTAATATATTTGTTGTTTTAAGGTTGATAATTAATGATGATTTACACACACACACACACACACACATATATATATATATATATATATATAAATAAATGTAAATCATCATTAATTTTGTTTTTATATTGTTAATTATTAATTATCTTTTAAAATAATGACAAAGCAAAAAGATCTTAATGGTACTAAAAAAAGGTGATGGATTTGTTTGTGTGTGTGTCTGTAACATTAGCACCTTAGCATAAGTAACATTACAGCACTTAAATGTGTTGTGAATGCTGTTTAAAAAAGCTAAATTGACTGGAACAGATATCAGGGGATCCTAATACAGTCAAGACAGTAGTAAACATGATGAAGTGTGACTTACACCCGTGGCAGACTCATTGGACAGCAGCGAGGTACAGAGAGGAGCCTCAGAGAGCAGCAGCTGAGGAGATGGTCCTGTCTGAGCGTCCTGATGCACCTTCTCCTTTAGGTGACTGATAAACACAGAGCTCTCCTGCGGCGGCTGCCAGTGCGGGTTCTTGATGGTAAAATGCATCAGAGACAGCTCCGTTTTGCCGTTCTCAGCCTGCTGGTACACAGAGGCCTCCGTCTGACCTTCGGACATCCACTGAGCGAGAGGGGAAAAAAAAACAAACATTATATTTTATGTTGTAGCATAAACCCACTCACCACATTACTGCAAACTGAAGCATTACTAATGTGCATGCAAGGGCTTTTTTGATACCTGTGGATTTCCATGGCGCCTGATGTCCATTTGGGCGAATGAGCAAATGTCCCCCACCCCTGCAACATCTACGGTGAAGTTACGGAAGAAGTCTATGATTTCTAAAGATTTGCTCCGCAGGGGGAAGATGAGGATGAAGGGGGTAATTATGGGACTCAAAAGTTCCTCCAATATAAAGACCTGCAGGACAGGTGCACAAAAATGAGAGGAACTCAGTGAGTGGAACTCATAAAAACAGCAGAGCAGGTGTGAAATAGTGCTAGAGAACAGATGCAGTGAAGATTAAAACCTACACAACAGGTGTGCAAAAATCAGACAAGCTTCTAGACAGCAGGTGCAGAGCAGTAAGGTGTAATTTCATACTTCAAATAACATAGAAAACTCAACCTTTAGACTTACTGTGGTAAACAACCGACTTATTTTCAGTTGTCAGACTTTCTTTTTTGTGCCTCTCTGTATTATAACAGTAAGATACAGACTAAAAAGTTATTGTATTTGAATAATGATACTAATTTAGTAAAATTTTATTTTTCCGCTTGTAAGCAATTCATGGGGTTTCAAATCTTGAAATATGGTCACATAGTGTATGCAAAAAATAAGATTAAATAAAAACATAAAAATGTAATTTACATGATTAGCTAGTGATTGTTGTAATGCAGTACATAAATTTGTACTTATTTATTTTAAAATGATTAAATAATTTTACAATAGTTGTATATGACAATCATTATATATATATATATATATATATATATATATATATATATATATATATATATATATATATATATATATATATATATATATATATATTTTTTTTTATTTTATTTTATTTTTTTTTTAAATGATATAAATGTATATATTAATTTTATGACTAACATACATGCCATTTTATGACTATTACCTGAGAGATTAACTAATCTAAATATTTTCTTTATTTACTTACTAAAAAATAAATATAAAAAAAGGAAATTAAATGATTAGCTAGTGATTATAGAAATTATAGAAAATGTAGAAATAATTATAAAACAAAATAATTATAAAACAATACACATATATACATACACACACTTTTTATTTGTATGTTTTAAATGATATAAATTCATATATAATATATAATTTTAATGATTATGCCATTTTATGACTATTAACTGAGAGATTATGAACTAATATTTAATAGTGTTTTCTCTCTTTACAATTAACAAAAGATTATCAACTTTTTTAGTAATAAATATTTAATATTTAGAAATGAATGTTATTAATTGTGTCAATTATAACAGTAAGTTACAGACTAAAAAGTCCAATCTAGACTATTGTTATTATTTAAACAGTTTCTTTCCTCAAAAAAAGAAAAAAAAAATACATTTTAAAAATTAAAAAAAAAACCAACAAGGCTTTAATTATTTTATCAAAAATGTGATAAAAACAGTATAATATGGTGAAATATTATTTCAATTAAAACAACTGTAATGTAATGTAAATGTAATTTATTCCTGTGACAGAAGCTGAATTTTCAGCATCATTACTCCAGTCTTCAGTGTCACACAATCCTTCAGAAATCATTCTAATACGCTGATTTGCTGCTCAACAAAATATTTCTGATAATCAATTGAATAAAAATATAAAATTATTTCCAAAAAAAAAAAAAAAAAAACTCATACTGACCCCAAATCTTAAAACAGTAATGTATATTACCTATGAATTAACAAAATAACAAATAATGCCTATGTCATGCAGTTCTCACCGCTTTATACTGGAAAAGCTGTGCCATCTCGTCACGGGTCTCGCTCTTGTTGGCGTTGCCCTTCCAGTGGTCGGGCATGTAGTGAATGTGGGCCAGGACACACTGAAGCAGCTGTTCGGGACACCACACCATATGTTCATCTGGAATAAACGACCTGTAAGAGAGTCAGACGGCATTACTGAAGCCCAGGTCAGACTAACAGGTGCTGAGAGCGTGCCGTTTACTGTACAGCTCAGAATGATAATGCCTGGGTGTAACAAGGTCAACTGAAGACATGAAACGGCACTTATTCTTTGACCTGATGCCAGCTGGGAAGAGCTGCAGAGGGTAATTGTCTTTTACCTCATGTAGTTGGACCAATATGTTTTATGTCACATGAGTTTTCAGCACATAATTTCCCTTATTATCCTTTTTCCAAAACAAAGAGAGCTGTCTAAATAGGCAGCATCTGTACCCAAATGGAACCTCATAAGTAACTGATCTGAAACCAATTTGCAACAATTAAGAATGGAATAAAACATATTTTAGAAGTGTCGTTATTGGTAAAACTGTAACTATTAAATCGTTATTAAATTTACAAATTAAAAATAAAATCAAATATTTAAATAAAATCAAATATAAAAATAAAATACAATAAAAAAAATGGAATAAAATACATTTTAAAACAGCGTTAAATTCATAATAAATGTTGGCGCCAACAGCCTTGTGGGCAGTGTGCCGACAAACAGCGCCATTGCGCTTTCCGAGTTCGAATCTCGGCTCAAGGACCTTTCCTGACCCTACCCACTTCTCTCTCTCCCATTTCGCTTCCTGTCACCAATGATCTGTCCTATCCTAATAAAGCCAAAGAGGCCAAAAAAAAAAAATAATTGTAATAAATTACAAATGAAAAGTAAAATAAAATAAAATTACTAAAATAAAATAAAAATATGGAATAAATATGGAATAAAATTTATTTTAGAACAGTGTTGTTATTGGTAAAACTGTAACTTAAATTGTTATTAAATTACAAATAAAAATAATTACATTTAATTACATTTTAGAAAAAAATAAACTTTAAAAAAAAAAAAAAAAATGAAAAATTGCTGCCTTGGCAAGTAAATGAAATAAAATAAGCTGAAGCACTAAAATTACTAAAAAAAAAAAAAAAAAAAAAAGCATAACAAAATTTCTAAAAATGTATAAACAAAAATAAATAAAAGCTATTTCAAAACATTTATAAATAATATAATAGTATATAAATAATACTAAAAACACTAAAAATAAAGTTTTAGAATCATCACTTGATTTTTAAAAAATATTTATTTATAAAATATTGTTTAAATGACTGTATACTGTATAAATAAGAGTTGTTGTCTTCATATAATATAATTGGAGAAAAAAATAATATACAAATAAATAAAACAAGAATGTAGTTTGCCAGAACTTATGTGACAAAACCACAGTTCTTCTGGGAGAACGTACTGTGGACAGATGAGACAAAAGTAGAGCTTTTTGGTAAAGGACATCATGGCACTGTTTACAGAAAAAAATATGAGGCCTTTAATAGAAAATAACACAGTCCCTACAGTCAAACATGGTAGAGGTTCAAAGATGTTTTGGGGTCACTTTGCTGTGAACGTTATCATGAAATCTGATGATTACCAAAGAATTTTGGGGCGCAACGTAGTGGCCAGCGTCAGAAAGCTGCCTCTTAACCAGAGGTCATGGGTCTTCCAGCAGGACAATGACCCGAAACACACTTCAAAAAGCACTCAGAAATGGTTACAAACAAAGAACTGGAGAGTTCTGAAATGTCCAGCAATGAGTTCAGATCTGAATCCTGTAGGGAGAAGGCATCCTTCAAATCTTAATGACCTGAAGCAGTTTGCAAAAGAAGAGTGGTCCAAAAATCCACTAGAGAGGTGTAAGAAACTCATTCATGGTTACAGGAAGCGATCGATTTTAGATATTTTTTCCGAAGGGGGTGCTACCAAATATTAAGTTAAGGGTGCCAATAATTTTGTCCAGTGCATTTTTTGGGTTCTGTGTGGAATTGTATCAGATTTGACTTTTCTTTTTGGTTTTTATGTGTTGTTCCAAAGCAAAGAAAAAAAAAAACATTTGCAACTGCAACAATTTTCTGAGAGAATTGCAAGGGTGCTGATATTTTTGACCATGACTGTATATAGTTATATATATCCTTGTCCTATTAATGAATAAATGTAAAAATCCTGACAAACCTGGTGATGGTGATGATCACGCCAAGTACGGTGATGGCCGTCAGGATGTGTTGCACGGTCAGCACGTCTTCATCGTACACCGTCAGAGCGATGAGCACAGCGAGCACCGATCCAGAGAAGAACGCTACGTTCTTGGCAAACACCGCCAACAGAGGAGAAACGAAAGCATTCATGTATTTAGCAGCGGGTTTGTACCCACGACCCAGTCTGCCTTGCAGCTCGTGATCAAGCTCGTTAAAGTGGCGCAAGTAGAGCCGGCCGTACAGCGACCAGCGGCGGGCTCCCAAACTTCCCGGCTCACGCTTGATGACTTCAGCGTAGCTAAAAAACGCGTACAGCACCTGCCACACCAGCACAAACGGACACAGCAGCAGATTGACCAGACCGGTCAACAGTATGACGCGGCTGAGCTGCTTGGCGAGCTCCTGCCGGTTCGCTGCCCGTTTGTATTTGGGATGCAGACTCCACTTGTTCTGGAAGAGCGACAGAGGTCCCCAGAACAGAATGAGCTCAAAGTTGTATTTTAGGCCCTGCGTGAGGAAAATCATGTCGCCGAAGAAGGGCACACGCAGTCTGACGGGCAGCAGGGACTTGTTGATCATGGCCACAGTGTAGTTTTTGAAGCGCAGGATGCGGTGGTAGATGTCTAGTTCGGAAAGTTCACGCTTCTGGACGCACATGGGCTGCTCACGCTGCAGGTGAATCAAACGGCCTTGAACTTCTTGCCAAGTGAAGTTGCACAGCTCATCCTAAAATTCATGTAAAAAACATTGTGTCTTTATAATTACATTTTTAATGCATATATTTAATTCGCTTATTAAACAATATGATTTACATATTTATAAATAACATATACAATAGTTGGTTAATTTATTAACTAATATAACACTGTATTTATTTACTTATTAAATAATAAATATTTAATATGTATATTTAGGTGCGACAAATGAATGTGATTAATAGTGTTATTTATTAAAATAATGACACCTAATAGAAAATAATTTTCAATAACCTCAGGACTAGAGATAACGCTACACAATTTCAGGTTAAACTACATTTGTTCGTAATTTTATGACTATTATATATGATTATTTATTTAAATTAATTTTTTTGATGAAAAAAAGTATAAAAGCACATAATTACTAAAACATATAAACTATAACTAAAATGATATATGATAAATGATATAAATAATATGTATATATTTGTAAATATATTTTTATATAGAATATATGCATAATTTAATAAGTAAATAAGTATTTTTAATAGTTGGTTAATTCATTAACTAATATAAATGTGGTACTTATTTTCTTAAATCATAAATATTTTATATTTATATTTAGGTGTGACAAATGAATGTGATTAATAGAGTTCTTATTTGTTAAAATAATGACACCTAATAGATAATATATGATATAATAAATTATAAGAACAATATAAATAAATAAAAATGATAAAAGCACGTAACAATTATGAAAACAAATATTAAAAAAAGGATATATAAAATAAATTTGTACTTTTTGTGTATTTAAAAATAAATAAAATATATAATAATCATATATAACATTATAAAATGTGTACATAAATTGTATGATTATTATACATGCCATTTTATGATGTACTGAGATACAAACAATTATAAACTAATTTAAATATTGTATTTTTTTTTTTTTTATAAAAAAAATATTTAATATTTAGATTTAGGCATGACAAATGAATGTGATTAACAGTGTTCTTATTCATTAAAATAATGATACCTAAGAGAAAATACACTTTCAATAACCTCAAAACTGCAAAATATAAAATCCACACAATCTAACTGGTTAAACTACAGTATGCTTAAATGAGCAGTTTCAAATGAAATTACATCTGGTCATAATTTTATGATTATATAATATTTATTTATTGATTTATTTATTTATAAATAAATAAATACATATATAAATAAATGATGAAAATAATCATAAAAAAATTATAATAAAAGCACATAATAAAAGAAACTAAAATTTAAATGATATAAATTTTACTTATTAATTTATTTAAAGAAAAATTTATATAGAAATTGATTTTTATGCATGCCATTTTATGACTATTAACTCAAGTCAAGTCAGCTTTATTTATATAGCGCTTTTTACAATACAAATTGTGTCAAAGCAACTTTACAGTATCAAATGGGAAAGTAATATATCAATAATTCAAAAGAAACTTTAAACAATTTTAGTTTGAGTAAATTAATCAATAGTTCCAAATTAATAAATTGTTTGTCCCCAATTTAGTTTTCCCCAATTTAGTTGTTGTCCCCAACTGAGCAAGCCATAGGCGACAGTGGCAAGGAACCAAAACTCCATCTGTGACACTGATGGAAAAAAAAACCTTGGGAGAAACCAGGCTCAGTCGGGGGGTCAGTTCTCCTCTGACCAAAATATTAACTGAGAGACAACATTAAATATTTGTACTTTTATAACTTTGTCACACTGTCGGACAATCTAACAAAGGACAAAAGGTGACTAAGAGCTATGAAAAACAAACACAGCATGTTAAATATGCACTTTAAAATATAATCTTGTTGTTGTACTGAACACATCTCTTACCATCTGTATTTTCAGTGCTTTTTTATAAAACTGTCGGATCTCCCAGTAGCTAAGGATGTTGCAGATCACCTTCACGAGCCGATAGACCCAGAAAATGGCCGCCATTATCAAGAGAAAGATGATCCAGCTGTTTCCTTGAATCCTGTTTGGGAAAGAAAGATCATCACTATGATGACAGCAAGTGATTGTGGAATAGCTCATGATTCATTATAAGAATAAAGTCATACAACAAGCCAAAACTTATCAAAACACATGATAAATACTAAATGATTTAATGTGATATTACATCATTTTGGGCTTGAGTAACTTAATTCTCTCTTCCAGAGGCAGTTTGTTATGAAACATAATAAGACCAGATTTCGAAAATAAAATGAGAGACCGAATGAGAATGTTTACGAAGTCTTAATTACTGTATGACAGCACAAGATGTTCCTGAATGAGTCTCATTGAAGTGAGTCAGCTATGATATTAATATGTTTGTGTTGCATAGCTGTGTCTGTCAACAACACACCTCCATGAAAGTGGTGTCCATTAAAAGGTTTACGAAGTAAAAAATCTGAGCTAAATAGCTATTCAGTGTCAAATGGACCCAAACACCAGACACTCTGTGTCTATTTAAAACCCATGAGCTCTACGTAATACACAGTTTCAGTATCATCTCTGGCCACAGAAATAGAATAGCAGGGTCTGAGAGAGTAGAACATCCCTCTGCTGATGTTCCAACAGGTGCTTGTTTACAGCCTGCTTATTTTGGAGCCACTGTCTGATAAGTAGGAAACGAATCAGGTTAAGATGTTTGAACGTCACATGATGTGAATTTCACTGTGAGGCTGAATCGAGTCCCAGTGTGATGCAATGTATCAGATGCACAAAAACAGCATTCTCACCCAGTGCTCCAGGGCACGTTTGATTTTAGGCTACTACAGGAATTGAGCAAATGGCAAAAACAAAACAATGTACAAATCTGACAAGCGAACACAAAACGTGTTGCTTTAAGAGACGCTCCAAACTTTTGAATGCAGTTTTAATACAGTTTTAAAGTGGAATTTTGCTTGACTCAGTGAAAATAAAAAAGTGATTGTTATGTTATTCATTGATAATATTACTTACATAATATTATGGTATATATTAATATTTTAAATGAGCTTTTTTATATTTTCACTTTTCATTTTATTTTTATTTAGTTTTAGAACTTTTTAGTTTTAGAATTTTTTCTTCGACAATAAAATTTTAACTTTCATTTGTTTTTACATGTTTTTCATCTAATATTTATGTTATTTTACATTAGTTTTATTTCTATTAATGGGTTATATGCTTTTATTTTAATTTATTGTCATTTTTTATATTTCTATTTAGCTGTAATTTATTATTATTCAGTTTTAGTACTTTTAGTACTTCATCTTAACCTTTACTTCAAAACAACAATAAAAGTTTAACTTTCACTTGTTTTTACATGTTTTTCATCTAATATTATGCTATTTTAGTTTAGGTTTTTTTCCATTAATAGTTTATAAGGTTGTATTTTTTTTTTATTGTTTAATTCAAAACAACCTTTCTATTTTTTTTTGCAACAATAAAAGTTTAACTTTTTTTGTTTGTTTGTTTTTTTACATGCTTTTCATTTAATATTTATATTATAGCTTAGTTAATTTTTTTCATTCATAGTTTTTTATGATTTGTCTTTTTTTATTTATTGTCATTTTGCTTAAAATTTTAGTTTTATTCAGTTTTTAGTTTTATTTTAGTCATTTTAGGACTTCAACCTAAACTTTACTTCAAAGTAGCATTTCTGTTTTTAACAAGAATAAAAGATTAACTTTTATTTTGTTTTACATGTTTTTTTCATCTAATATTTATATTTTATTTTAGTTGTATATCTATTAATCATTTATGTACTTTGTCATTTCTTTTTTAATTTATTGTGATTTTTTATTTTATTTTTATTCAGTTTTAGCAATTTAATACTTCAACTTAACCTTTACTTCAAGGCAACATTTTTGTTTTTTCCCCCATAAAAGTTTAACTTTTATTTATTTATTTTTTTTTTTTTGTTACACGTTTTCATTTAATATATATATTTTAGTTTAGTTTTATTTCCATTAATAGTTTAGATGCTTTGTCACTCATTTTTAAATTCATTGTAAATTTGGTATATTTCTATTTAGCTTGAAATTATTTTTATTTAGTTTTAGTAATTTTAGCACTTCAACACTTTTAGTAAATTTGAGTAATTTTAGCACTTAACCTTTACTTCAAAGCCACATTTCAATTTTTTTCCAACAAAAAAGTTTAACTTTTATTTGTTTTTACATTTTCTTCATCTAATGTTTATATTTTATGTTTTTTAATTCCCATTAATAGATTATATGTTTTGTCATTTATTTTTCAATTTATTGTCATTTTATTTCGCTTTCATTTATTTTTGATTCCGTTTTAGTAATTTTAGTACTTCAATTTAACCTTTACTTCAAGGCAATCTTTTTTTTTGTAGATGTTTTCATCTGTAACAAAACAATTCTGTAAGCAAAGCTGAATTCAGCATCTCTCACTGCATGTGCCTGTATGAAGCGGACACACTGACCTCTCAGTGCACTGCTCGCTGGGTAAAATCGCATCAGGAAGGGTGACCTTGTTCCGGTCCAGAGGACCGAGGCTCTGCCCCGTGTGGTTGACCACTCGGTTAGCAAAGAGAACATCATATTCCACACAGTTGAAGAGAAAAGTTGTAAACGTGACCACAAACAGGAATTGCCTAAGAACGGGAATGCAAAAACAGACATGATTAGTTGTTAAGTGATATGTATGCAATCCTGTTCTAAAGAATCAACACTTCAGGCAACTTACACAAGTTCAAAAAACTCTGATAACACCATACAGGCGAATCCATTCTTCTGATGGAAATGATAGATGTGAGCGTGTCAAGGACTCTTGCATTCCAATGATAGTTGAAACAGTTTTAAAGAAGCACAGCATTGTTCAGCCATTAATGTAGCCAGAGTGTAACATAATATTAATGCCTAATGATGAATAGAGACAGTGTGTTTTCAAGAAAAAATGAGACATGATACCATTCTGGGAGTTTAAAGCTATTGCAATATGAAATAATACTGCATATTGTTTTAATATTTTGCAAAGGATATTCTTGTGAAGAAATTGTCGAGGTTCTTGATATGATGCCACGGGTCTGCAATGTAACAAAGACATTGTTATTCGTGATAAACAAATATAAAACCATATATTAGACACTTGCTATTTGTTAGTCATAACATACATGTATGATGTAAATATGAACAATAATTACCTCCTCTGCCCTCTGGCACATGGATGAGTAAATCTTCCTCTCCTGGAGGAGAGTCTTCATCATAATCTTCTATTCGCTGATACTCCTGGTACGTTTCAAAACCAGCCATCGTGTTTTACATTCTACCTCTCTATAATGTTAACCATAGGTCCTGAAGAACAAACAGAACATTATAGTGGAATCAGATGTGACAACATACTATAAACATGTTATACACAATGCAAAACCAGCTCAAACTGGCAGTTCACTGTATTTACAAGACTGTTATTGTCTCTATTTTCTGATAAAATCACAATCACATGGTTAGTTTATAAACAGATGAGTCAAGGACAGACTTATTTGCATTATTACAAAGAGACAAAGACAAGTTTTCTTTACAGATGAAAACACGATGGCGTACAAATGTATCCATTATTAATGACAACATAATTAATCATTTGATTTAACCATTTTTATCCATTGTCTGCTAACGGGACTGAGTTTAACAGATGACCATTACAAATCAACCTCATGCTGACAAAACTGCTCATTATTTGCTTATATCGTCTGTTATCGTCTATTTGAGATTTATTTATTGAAAACACATACATTAAAAGATTACTGAAAGAATTTTAATACGTAAATGGATAAACTGGTCTTACCATCCGAGCATAGATGATCCTCGCCTTTGCTCTTCACAACAAAAACAGATATGACAACAAACATCGCCTGTCGTCACTTTGGGTTCCAGTAGCGTCACTTCCGGGAAGACTTTTATTTTAGACATGTAACGTAAAACGTTATATTAATTATATTTTTAATAATAATAATAATAATTTGTCAAGAGGCGTATACGTTTTAAATTAGTCTCTGTTTTCGTTTAGTTTTATTTATTTATTTGGTAAATCTTTGACCAACGGACGATTGTAAACAACAAAAAATGTAAAAAAAAAAAAAAAAAAGTGTATATATGTAAATAGATATAATTTAAAACATTATATACATTTATTTATTTATACATTATTACCATTTATAATCAATAATAACATAAAATGTGTATTTAAATAAAAAATCGGAAAAAAATAAAAGCACAAGCGTCATTACAAAAGGAATATCAATTAAATCAGTAGCCAGTAATATATAAAAAAAACTCTAACTGTCGTATACATTCCATTATTTATGCGAATACAAAAATATGATTAAATAAAATAACGAATGTACTTTTACGCAGCGACGACGTACAGGGTTGGCGGGGGCACGCCGGGAATGAGATTGCGTAAACATGGCGGCTTACATGTTAATCCTTGAATTCATTTAACTTCATGAATTAGCTTGCTTTCTTCTCCCTGCTGTCATTTCAAAACACTACAACAACATGTTTCATTTTGCACGTTGCAGTCGATTGACACGCGGCACTGTCACGTCAGATCGACTTTTGAACTCCCAAAAAACAAGAGATTTTATGATCCACCACCTAAATAGGTACACGACATTTTTTCTTTGTTTATTATTTTAGATTTAAACTAATTGTCTGCACAGTAGTCATTTCCATATTCATCTGTCTGAGATTTATAAGGCGATGTGTTTGCATCTTAGTTTGCATATGTACACGATTAGTCAAACGTTTTTGAACAGTAAGATTTTTAGTTTTTTTAAGGAAGTATCTTTTGCTCACAAAGCCTGTATTTATTTGATCCAAAGTACAACAAAAATATAATAATAAAATATAATAATCTGATTTGCAAAAAACACTTTGTTATCAATTAATATTACGTTGAAAACAGCATTTATCAGAAATAGAAATCTTTTGTAACATTATAAATGTATTTATCTTCACTTTTGATCAATTTAAAGCATCCTTGCTAGATAAAAGTATTCATTTCTATCATTTCTTTTCCAAAAATAAAAAATAAATAAATAAATAAATATGCTGACTTCAAGTTTTCAAATGGTATAGTGTATAATGTTACAAAAGCATTTTATTTCAAATAAATGCTGATCTTTGGGTCTTTTTATTCATCAAAGAATCCTGAAAAAATACTTCTTGAGCAGCAAATCAGCATATTAGAATGATTTCTGAAGGATCATGTGACACTGAAGATTGGAGTAATGATGCTGAAAATTCAGTTTTGATCACAGGAATAAATTACATTTTAAAATATATTCAAATAGAAAGCATTTATTTTAAATAGTAAAAAAAAAATTCACAATATTACAGTTTTGCTGTATTTTGAATCAAATAAATGCAGGTTTGGTGAGCAGAAGAGACTTTAAAAAGCATTAAAAATCTTACTGTTCAAAACTGTTTGACTGGTAGTGTATATAAACACAATTGATCATATATGTAATCAAATAGGCAATTCATGTGTAGAAGTAAGTTATGACATTTACATAGCTTAAACTAAAGAAAAAATATTGCTTAATAGTCATGATATGCCCCTTATGAAAAATAAGTAAACTTTTCATTCAGTAAAATGAAATGACAGCTCATGCAACACTGTACTTTTCCATTATCTTTTGTATTTTAGGCGTGGCCAGCATACATTGCCATGGAGCAGTTCACAAATCCCATCCACACAGATCACCATCAACGCTCCTGCTCGCATATGGAGACAAGCTCAAAAAGTACTCCGTCTAGCATCCAGACAGCAGCTGAGACCACCAAACCTCACTCTGAAATTCATATTAGGACCTGCTGCATTGACAGTGACAGCACGCTTGCTCGGTACCATAGCTTATTGTGAAGCAGATGTGAACAATAACATCCCGGTGGAAGTTCAGGCGAAAGAGAAGATTCCTGAATTCAGCTGGGCCATCCTGTGGGAGTTTGTTCGGCCCCAACTTCTTGCTCTGATAGGAGCCATTATTGTAAGTAAACAATCAAACTATTAATACTTATGCTGCTTTTTGACCATATTATGCATAGTTTGGTTTATTGTGCTGTAATGTGTTGTCTTTCAGCTTGCGTTTGGAGCTGCAGCTCTTAATATTCAGATTCCTCTGATGTTGGGGGATCTGGTGAATGTTGTTGCTCGCCACATGAGAGAACAAGCAGGTCATTACATGAGAGATATTAAAGCACCTGGAATGAAGCTGCTCGGACTATATGGTTTACAGGTACGTTGAGTCACACACTGAAGCTCTGAGCAACATTTGACTTCCTTCTTGTACTTGTACACTAAAGTTAGAGGTTGGTACGATTTCTGAAAGAAATTAATATAATTATTCAACAAAGACACATTAAATTGACAGTACAGACATTTACAATTGAGGTCAAAAGTTTACATACCTAAAGTTTACTGACCTAAATAAGATTCACATCAAAGATGTTTAAATATAGCCCACAAAAGAAAATAATTGCTGAATTTCTAAACCCCATTCAAAAGTTTACATACACTTGATTCTAAATATTGTGTGATTCACACTGAATGATCCACAGCTGTGTTTTTGTTTTTTGTTTAGTGATAGTTGTTCATGAGTCCCTTGTTTGTCCTAAACAGTTAAACTGCACACTATTCATCAGAAAAATCCTTCAGGTCTTACAAATTCTTTGGTTTTTCAGCATTTTTGTGTATTTGAGGCCTTTCCAACAATGACTGTATTATTTTGAGATCCATCTTTTCACACTGAGGACAACTGAGGGAGTCATATGCAACTATTACAGAAGGTTCAAATGCTCACTGATGCTCCCGAAGGAAACACGATGCATTAAGAGGGTGAAAACTTTTTGAATTTGAAGATCAGGGTAAATTTTACTTATTTTGTCTTCTGGGAAACATGTAAGTATGTTCTGTAGCTTCTGAAGGACAGTACTACATGAAAAAATTTTTTACATTTAGACAAAATAAGAAACAAATACACATCTTCATTCTGTTCAAAAGTTTTCACCCCCCTGGCTTTTAATGCATCGTATTTCCTTCTAAAGCATTAGTGAGTGTTTGAACCTTCTGGAATAGTTTCATATGAGTCTCTCAGTTGTCCTCAGTGTGAAAAGATGGATCTCAAAATTATACAGTCATACATCTGTGGATAATTCAGGTAACAACACATTATTAAAAATCAAGCATATGTAAACTTTTGAACGGGGTTCAATATTTTTATATATTCAACCATTGTTTTCTCTTGTGGACTATATGCAAACTAATGTGAAATATCTTATTCAGGTCAGTACTAAAAAAAAACTTGTATTTTGTAAGATCACCCTTATTTTGGTAAAAATAGTTAACATTTTGCAGATTCTGACAAATTTTTGACCACATATGTATAATGTTTCAAATAATTGCTTCTCTTTTATAATTACTATTCATGAAAGAATTCAGAAAAGATGTATAAACATTTCCACAAAAATATTAAACAGCTGTTTTCAATATTGATAATAATTAAAATGTTTCTTGAGCAGCAAATCCATATTTTATAATGATTTCTCAAGGATCCTGTGACACGGAAGACTTGAGTAATGATGTTGAAAATTCAGCTTTGCATCACAGGAATAAATTACATTTTAAAATATATTCAAATACAAAATGTTATGTAAAATTGTAAGATCATTACACAATATTAAATGGTCTTTATTTGTCATTCAGGGTTTGTTGACCAGTGGCTACATCATTCTTCTGTCTAGAGTTGGAGAGAGAGTGGCTGCTGACATGAGGACAACTCTCTTCTCCTCTTTGCTTCGGTTTGTAATAGTTTTATTATTTTTTATTTTTATTTTTTACATAAACATGTATTAGAAAGAGACCTTTTTTAATCATCTTGTCTAAATGTTGCAGACAAGATGTTGCATTTTTTGATGCGAACAAGACCGGGCAGCTGGTTAATCGCCTAACGTCAGACATCCAGGAGTTTAAATCTTCCTTCAAGCTAGTTATTTCTCAGGTAGGATGTTTTAGACAAGAGAAAGTATTTAAAAACCCTAGAATGTATAAACATACCACTTTAATGTGTTATATATGTTATGTTTTACAGGGTTTGCGCAGTGCTACTCAGACAGTGGGTTGTTTTGTGTCGCTGTATGTCATCTCTCCCAAACTCACGGGTCTCACTGTGGTCATCCTGCCATGTCTGGTGGGGGCTGGCGCTCTCATTGGTTCTTTTCTCCGTAAACTATCACGGAAAGCACAGGAACAGGTAACAACACTCTGAAGGAAAAGAGAGGAGATTGTAGTTTTGTCACTTTATATGTATGCTAACTCCCCAATTTCCCTCTTTTAGGTTGCTAAAGCTACAGGAGTGGCCGATGAGGCTCTTGGTAACGTGCGGACAGTGAGAGCGTTTGCTATGGAGGATCGAGAACTAGAGTATGATTACAAAATCTAGGCTTTTTCACATTTTGTGTCAATTTTGAGAGAAAAATCTGCTGAATTCAGTGGAATAGTTGAGAATATAACATAAAATAATGCAATAAATGAGCTAAATAACAAATAAAATGCTTTCAGGTACATTACCTACAACAAAAATAAGAAGAAACCATCATTTTGATCAAATATAATCTTGTGATGTCACACAGTGACTTCTAGGAAGGTGATTTTACTGTTTTTGACCATAAAAGATATGGTATTTATGGTAATAAATAGCTGCAAATAGTATTTTTTGGTCCAACATTGATCTACTATTTACAGAAATATAAGTCAATCAGGATGTGCATATCTAACAAAACCTAACAGTTCTAATATTCCCTTTTACAGAATGTATGCCGCTGAAGTCCAGAAATCAGCTGCGATGAATGAGACGCTGGGCACAGGAATTGCCGTATTTCAGGGCCTGTCTAATATTGTCCTGAACTGTGAGCAATGATGCATTTTTACTGATTCACAAACAATGTTCACATGAACTAGATCTGATCAGTATTTCCCTTCTTCGACAGGCATTGTCCTAGGCACTATTTTTGCTGGTGGGTCTTTGATGGCTCGTAATGACATGTCGCCTGGTGATCTAATGTCATTTTTGGTTGCTTCTCAAACAGTTCAGAGGTGAGAGTGCATTGAAACCGACTACAGTTTTTCCTACATGATGTGGAATGAACAAACATCCAGCTGAACCAGTGTCTATAATATCAAATGTAATAGAATCACTTCTCTCTCTCCCTATAGATCTCTTGCCAGCATTTCAATTCTGTTTGGACAGGTGAGGAGATGACATTTCCAAGCATTCCATTATTTTATATATAGTATGTAATCTAAATACAGTTTATGTTGATGTGTGGTTTGTGCCAGATGGTTCGAGGTATGAGTGCAGGAGCTCGTGTGTTTGAGTATTTGGCTCTAGAGCCCACTGTTCCTCTTACCGGAGGGGGCCGTATTCCTCTCAAGTCTCTGACAGGCAGAGTTGACTTCATGAATATCAATTTCAGGTAGGGCTCTGTCTGTTCTCCTTTAAACATGACAAGACCTGAATTCAGTCTAAAAAGTGTTATTCTCTGTTATTTGATGTTTCCTGGATGTTTCTCAGTTACCCGACAAGACCTGGAAACCAGATCCTTAAGAAATTCAACCTGACTCTACCTCCTTGTAAAACTGTTGCTATTGTTGGCGAGTCGGGCGGAGGTAAAGTATCTATCTATATGTCTGTCTGACTGTCCATTTGTCCATCTGTCTGTCTTTGTCTATCTGTCCATCTGTCTGTCTTTCTGTCTGTCTGTCCATTTTCTTTCTTTCTTTCTTTCTTTCTTTCTTTCTTTCTTTCTTTCTGTCTGTCTGTCTGTCTGTCTGTCTGTCTATCTATCTCTGTCCATCCATCTGTCAATTTGTCTGTCTGTCTGTCTGTCTGTCTGTCTATCTATCTATCTATCTATCTGTCTGTCTGTCTGTCTGTCTGTCAATTTGTTTGTTTGTCTGTCTGTCTGTCTGTCTGTCTGTCTGTCAATTTGTCTGTCTGTCTGTCTGTCTGTCTGTCTGTCAATTTGTCTGTCTGTCTATCTATCTGTCTGTCTGTCTGTCTGTCTGTCTGTCTGTCTGTCTATCTATGTCCATCCATCTGTCAATTTGTCTGTCTGTCTGTCTGTCTGTCTGTCTGTCTGTCTGTCTATCTATCTATCTATCTATCTATCTATCTATCTGTCTGTCTGTCTGTCTGTCTGTCTGTCTGTCTGTCTGTCTGTCTGTCTATCTGTCTGTCTGTCTGTCTGTCTATCTGTCTGTCTGTCTGTCTGTCTGTCTGTCGTGTTGAAAAGCTTCGAGTAATGAACCTTTTTACGATACAGTTAAGGGGAAAGCCTCGGTGCTTCGAATAAGCATCATTTTCCCATCACTAGTTCCCTAAGTTTCTTCTTCTGGTGTATTTTGAGTTTCCGTGTGAGAATGAGATCGCCCTCTGGCCTTCGGATGAAGATTTACTGATCACAGATCCGCGCTTTATTAAAAGCTACGCATGACAATCAAAGCTTTTAATTAATCGTGATTTCAATTTCAGACAGACAGACAGACAGACAGATAGTTCTCGAGTGTGACCATTACCAGTTGTGGTCTTTCAGTGTCAATGTACAGCCTCAGTGTCAAACGTCACATCACTATAGGGAACGCATCTTTGCTATCGCTGCAGCTGAATAAACAAGATTTAACTGCTTATATTGATTCAACGTGACTAATAAACCCACGACTACAACAATATATGGTTTATCTGACTTATTATTATAATTTTCCTTATAATACAGGATATAATAATGCAATGCCTTTATCACTGCATAGAATACTATTCGTGCCTTATTCTGTGTAAAAAGCTGTACTATCTCACAGAAAGATTTATTTCAAACACTCGACTGATATAAATATTATAATATGAAGTGAGTTTGGAGTAAGTACGTTATTAAATGTGATATTTTCACATGCTTTCAGGTGTAGCAGCATGTCTACACAGAGCCGTAGTTCACTGAGAAGCTACGCAAACAGCTGTCATTATCGCAAACGATTTCTTTCGATTTCATAATCAATCGATTAAATCGTTTGCGATAATACACGATTAAGCGTATATTTTCGTATCTTTTCCACCTGAACAAAGGTGCTGGAGATTTACTGCTGATTACACAACCGGCTTCACTGACAAAATGCGCACGACAATCGCCTTCAATTAATTGACCAGCCCTACCTATCTATCTATCTATCTATCTATCTAAATACAGAGGCAGAATAGCCATCACATGTGACTATATTATATTATTGAAATATTAGTAATTTATTTACCTCTATATTCAGGCAAATCCACAGTGGCTGCCTTATTGGAGCGGTTCTATGACCCGAGCAGTGGAGTGGTCATGCTGGATGGGCTAGACATAAGAACATTGGACCCATCCTGGTTAAGAGGACACGTTATTGGGTTCATTAGTCAGGTATATTTTATTCTCTCTACTCACTTTCAGCTTTTTCTTTGTGTTATATAGGTGTGTGAAATAGATCATCAATCTTACAATTCTGTTTTGTCATTATTATAGGAACCTGTTCTTTTTGGTACCTCTGTGATGGAGAATATCAGGTTTGGAAAGCCCAGTGCCACAGACACTGAGGTCATGGCTGCTGCCAAACAAGCCAATGCTCATAATTTCATCACAGGATTCCCAGATGGATACAACACCGTTGTTGGTAAGCGCTGTTCAATAAAATCAGAAAATAAATAGTAAAATTTTTTTTTTTTTTCTGAAATTCTGAAATATAATAAATAAATTTTTCTGTAAATATGTCTGCAGGTGAACGTGGAGTGACTCTGTCTGGGGGCCAGAAGCAGCGAATCGCAATCGCTCGAGCCCTGATCAAAAACCCCAGCATCTTGATCCTGGATGAAGCCACCAGTGCGTTAGACGCTGAGTCTGAACGTGTGGTTCAAGAGGCTTTGGACAGAGCCACAACGGGACGCACCGTTCTGATTATCGCTCACCGGCTCAGCACCATACAGGGGGCTGATCTCATCTGTGTCATGAGCAATGGACGTATTGTTGAGGTTAGGAAGGACTTTACAAATTAACTGCATGCTGAATATGTGTAAACACTGTGATGATATTTAATGATATTTATTTGTCTTTCAAAGGCTGGAACACACCTGGAATTACTGAGCAAAGGAGGGCTGTACGCTGAACTCATAAAGAGACAACGATCTGACGGTCACAGATAAAATACTGTACTACTGTGCATATTTCTGCAAACACAAAGTTATTTTAAATGACCTTTTTAAAGACAATTTCATTTGGTGCTCTGTCATAGAAAATGAGTTTTAGTCAATATTCTCTGGTTGGAGTTTTATGTATTATAAAATAGATAAATGTCAATGTTGTGTAATGGTAGCCAAACTGTTTTTAAATACTGTTTAATTTACAAACTCTAGACTGAAAATATTTGAATGTTTTCTTTTAAATAAAGCAAGATGTACATTTTATTTTGAAATATACATTATATATCAATACCGTTGTGTTGATACTCTGTTTATCTTCCATGAAAATTGAGGTATAATAAAATTTTCTTCCTGCTTTGTTTGTTTGTTTGTTTATCTATCTCTATATCATCTATCTGTTTTTATTAAGTTATTCCTATTATTAATATTAAAATATAAAATGCATATAAAACATTAGATATATATATCAATGATAATTTATTCCTGCTTTATTTATATACAAATATATAAAATATTATAT
>CM065140.1:26490000-26702500 GCA_033026305.1 Cirrhinus molitorella | reverse complement strand
CCTGTACGCTGTTATTCTGCTGAGGTAAAGCTACACGGCTTTAGATGCAGAGTGGTCTTTTTGTGTGTGTGTGTGTGTGTGTGTGTGTGTGTGTGTGTGTGTGTGTGCGCATGTATGGCGTCATTTTACTGCCATTAATAGCCGAGCGCACAACTAATGCCGGCGCGTGCAGTAAATCGCTTCCGCGAGAGGAAAACAGATCTACACGCGAGGAAACAGGAGCTCGCGAGCTCATTTCAAACCCGCGCGCGCGCGACATCTTCTCTGCGCACAGATCAAGCTCTCCCGTCCTCGGATACAGCTCGCAGCACGCGCGTCATCATTCCCCACACTCTCGCGCTCGATCTTCTATTCCGCTCGCGCGAACACTTTTCTTTTTGTCAGTCGTGGGGCGGGGCTTACTTTAATATAATGTACAGATTTAAATTGTACTAATATATAATAAATTAATACATGATAAAATATAAATGCATAGATTTTATAAAACTTAAGCTTTATTTAGATTTGTATTTAAAGCCAAAATAAATAAAAATCTATTTTAAATAAATGCTGTTCTTTTCAACTTTTTGTTAAAGAATCCTGGAGAAAAAAAAACAAACAAAAAAACAAAACAGGTTTCAACAAAATATTAAGCAGCACAATAGTTTCCAACATTGATAATAAATCAGCATATTAGAATGATTTCTGAAGGTAATTGTAATTTCTGAGTAATGATGCTGAAAATTTGGCTTTGGATCACAGGAATAAATTACATTTTAATTACTTAAATTGAAATAATATTTCACAATATTAGTTTTTTTTCTGTATTTTGATCAAATAAATGCAGCCTTGATGAGCATAAGAAACGTCTTTAAAAACCATTAAAAATCATACTCATCCCAAACTTTTGAGCAGCAGTGTTACGTTAAATTATATATATATATATATATATATATATATAATTTTAATGCAAATGCATATATTTTATAACATTTTAACTTTTTATTTAGGTTCTTATTTATTGCTAAAATAAGATATTTGTTTAAAATATATTTTTAATGTATTTAAAATACACACTTACACACACACATATATAAGTGCCTTTATAAATATTGTTAAATAATAATAAAAAATAAATAAATAAAATGTATTTTGGCATTAAATAAAAATCTAAATAAAGTTTAAGTTTTATAAAATCTATGCATTTTTATATATATATATATATATATATATATATATATATATATATATATGTGTATATGTATTAATTTATTGTATATTAGTATAATTTAATCTGTACATTATATTAAAGTAAGCCCCGCCCCACGACTGACAAAAAGAAAAGTGTTCGCGCGAGCGGAATAGAAGATTGAGCGCGAGAGTGTGGGGAATGATGACGCGCGTGCTGCGAGCTGTGTCCGAGCACGTGAGGGCTTGATTTGCGCGCAGAGAAGATGTCACGCGCGCGCGCGGGTTTAAAATGAGCTCGCGAGCTCCTGTTTCCTCGCGTGTAGATCTGTTTTCCTCTCGCGGAAGTGATTTACTGCGCGCGCCGGCATTAGTTGTGCGCTCGGATATTAATGGCAGTAAAATGACGCCATACGCATGTGTGTGTGTGTGTGTGTGTGTGTGTGTGTGTGTGTGTGTGTGTTTCCTCACTTTATGTTAAATGTGTTCAGGTGGTGACGTTGTGGTACAGGCCTCCAGATGTGCTGTTTGGTGCTAAGCTATACTCTACCTCTATTGACATGTGGTCTGCAGGGTGTATATTTGCAGGTAGGAAAGACTTCATTTAAAATCCTGGTCTCCTTTTTTTTTTTTTTTTTTTTGTAGTATATAAATTTATTTTTCTGTATTTTCTGTATTTTTTATTATTTTAGAACTGGCAAATGCAGGACGGCCCTTATTTCCTGGTAATGATGTGGACGACCAACTAAAGAGGATCTTTAGATATCCTTTCCGCTTAGTTGATCTGTTTATAGATTTCTGTTGGGTTTATACATTTGGATTGTTTATTTGTTTATAACTGTGAATCCTTTTTTTTATATAGTGGAGTATGGTAAATATCAATAATGTAGTCTATTTTATATATACTGCTGTTCAAAGGTTTGGGATCAGTAAGATTTTTAATGTGTGCACTTTTTTTTTTTATAAAGTCGTCTTTTCTGCTCATCAAGGCTGCAGTTATTTAATTAAAAATGCAGAAAAAAAATGTAATATTGTGAAATATTTATGTAATTTAGTGGTTTTCAGTTGTAATTTATTCCTGTGTAGCAAGGCTGAATTTTCAGCATCATTACTTCAGCCTTCAGTGTCACATGATCCCTTAGAAGTCGTTCTAAAATGCTGATTTATTGTCAATGTTGAAAACGGTTGTGCTGCTTAATTTTATTTTATTTTATTTTTATTTTGTTTTTGGAACCTGTGATGCTTTTTTTTCAGGATTCTTTGATAAAATATTAAAAAGAACAGCATTTATTTAAAATAGAAATCTTTTGAAACAATAAACACTGCTGTACAAAGTTTGTTCTTTCTTTCTTTATTTGAATGAAGGATGTTTAATTGATAAAAAGTGATAGTAAATACTTATACCGTTACAAAAGATTTATATTTTGAATGAAGTAATGTTCTTTTCTTTTTTTTTTTTAACTTATTCATCAAAGAATCCTGAAAAAAGTATTACAGGTTTCCAAAAATATTAAGCAGCACAAATATTTCCAACATTGATTTAAAAAAAATCTGCGTTTTAGAATGATTTCTGAAGGATCATGTAACACTGAAGACTGGAATAATGGCTCATGAAAATTCAGCTTTGCATCACAGAAATAATGTATATTTTAAAATATATTCAAATAGAACTGTTATTTTACATTGCAATAATCACAATATTACTTTTTTCTGTATTTTTGATTAAATAAATGTAACTTAAATGGATTATTATTGTTTTTTATTAGTTTTTTATTTTTCTATTTTCATTTTTTAAGTTTACTTTTAATTCTTAATTTCATTTGAATAATTTTATTGTTGATTTTTCAGTGTTATTATATATATAATTTTTTTTATTTTTTATATTACTATTTAGGTTTTTATTTTTTATTTCAGTTTTAGTGTTTATTAAAGTCCATTTTATGATTTTATTATTGCAACTAAAAAAAGAAAGAAAAAATGTATGAACTGATTAACTTTAACATTCTGGCACGTTGCTGGGAACGCCTACAGAAGAACAGTGGCAGACAATGAATAAACTTCCAGATTATAAGGTACAACATTCAATGCTGACAAAGATTTTCATTGCAAGAACAGTGCAGATAATCAGATTTTGCACAAAAAAAGATATGGTGAGAATGTACAAGTAAACCAAATATTAACATTGTCATTTTAAGAAATATACCTTAGTTTATTTTAAAACATTTATTCGGCATTCCATTTTATGTATTTTTAAAATATATATATATATATATATATATATATATATATATTATTTTTATTTATTTTTTTTTTATCTTGACAGCCGTACCCAATGTATCCAGCTACTACTTCCCTTGTGAACGTCGTCCCAAAACTCAGCAGCACTGGCAGAGACCTACTACAGGTACAGTATTTAACAATACAAGTTAATGATTTCATGCTTTAGCTGAATTTGTCTTTGTTCTTTGCAGAATCTTCTGAAATGCAATCCAGTACAGCGAATTTCAGCAGAGGAAGCCCTACAGCACCCTTACTTTGCCGATTTCTGCCCACCCTAAATTTCAGATCCCCACAGCATCATTTAGGAACACAAAATGGGCCAGTCTTACCTCGTAAAACCCCTTCAACACCTCCAGCTTTCACTTATTTTCAGTTTGAGTTCAAATCAGACTTACTATACCAGGATAGAGGGACACTGAAACACTCCTCCCTCTAAACTTTTATGATTTGATAATATGGATATGATTACGATAGCGACACTCTCTAATGCACAAAGTGGCGCTGTTATGCTGCATAAACCATGTCTCCAAAAATATTTTATTGTATTAGTGTGCTCTTAAAGAAACAGTTCACCCAAAAATTTTAATTCTGTCATCTACTCGCCCTCATGTTGTTCCAAACCCGTATAAGTTTCTTTCAAGTGTTGAACATGAAAGATGACCTGAAAGAAAGTCGTACATCATAAGCAAATGACAGAATTTTAATTTCTGGGTGAACTGTCCCTTTAAAGGTAAGTGAAATAAGGTGCGTGAAATTCTTCAGCATACAACTGAAACGCCTTTATGGTGAGTAGATGTTGATGGAATTTTCATTTTTTTGAGTGAACTATTGTTTAAACTTTGAAGATAGTTAAAATTTCAGAAATCCTGGCCCTACACGATTCATTTAGTTGCCAAATGTGCTTCATAGATCTTTAACGGTTTACAAAATGCTGTTGTGAAGACTACTGAAAGCAGCGTTTTCTTTTTTTTATTTGTCAAAGATCAAATGAGCAGTATAATTTAATAAGGTACAGCGCACATACTTGATTTAGCTTATGTTACAACATATAGTATTTAAAAAAAAAAAAGTTACTTTTTCACTTAAGTTTGTGTTGTACGTTCAGTAAGAGTATGGGGAAAAAAAAGTGTAGAGTTATCACTGTGTGACTGTCATTTTGCCATTTTGTATGAATGAGATTTTAGCAGTAATTTTAAGCATTTTTGTTAGTTTTTAGTTTATGTTCTGTTTTGTTCCTCAAATAATTTCAGCAAATCTTGAAGTATTGCAGATTCAATAGAACACAGCGCTTGGACAGTTTCACATAGTTTGACTCACTATATAGGAAAGGAATTGCCCCAAAATAAAAATTGCTGATAACTTTCTCACCCTCAAGCCATTCAAAATGTAAATGAGTTTTTTTGTTTTTTTTTTATCAGAACAGATTTGGAGAAATTTTGCAATGCATCACTTGCTCAACAATGGATCCTCTGCAGTGAATGGGTGCCATCAGAATGAGAGCTGATTGTTTGAATTAAAAACGTTTTAATAATGGATTTGTTTCTTACGAATGCACAGTTTTTGGCCTCACAAGTTGTTAAATGATGGACTGGAGTGGTGTGGATTTATTGTGGTTATGTTTTTATCAGCTGTTTGGACTTGGATTCTGATGGCACCCATTCATTACAGTGGATCCATTGGTGTGCATGTGATTCTAAATTTCTCCAAATCTGTATCTTGAAGATACAAACTCATATACATCTTGAATGACCTGAGGTGAGTAATCGATCAGTACATTTTCATTTTTGGGTGAACTATTACTTAAAAAAAAAAAAAAAAAAAAAAAAGCTTGTTTTGTAAAGTGGACCACAGGATTTGCCTTCAACAGTTTGAGCAATAGCTATGTGTAAAAGGCCTCATATTTTCAAAGCATTCGTATTTGCATGCCAGTGTTGTCATTACACTACATGTGATGTTGCACATGTGTACCTTACGGAAGAGTTGGGTCCAATGGCCCTGAAGTCTGAAACATAGGATAAGACTTAAATTGACCCTCATTTTTGCTTTGCATTTCTCATCAGCTGTAGTAGATATACATTGTTAGAAAACCTAATCAACATCACAACTTTCAGGCCTTTCGTAGTGAATATGTTATGGAACAAGTAGGCCGGATATATTTATCTGAAACCCATTTAGATTGCATTTGAGATGGTGAGTGGTTGAATTTTTAGTTTTTTAATCGCTGTGTGAAAATGCTTTTATTTATTCATATAGTATGTTATAAATCGATAGGCTTAAGTTTCAAATTAGGTGACTTGGAGGGTCAGTGAGGGACCATTCCTGACAGATCTATTTATGATCAATCTAGCATTCTGTTTAAATACTTAAATGTTTTTGTTATTAAAAAATAAGATTTGTTACAGAAATAAAAGTTGGAAGGATTTAGCAACAAGTAATGTGTGAGAACAACCAGTTTCAAGAATGTAGCAGAACTCCAAACCTCCATCAAGTTATCACTGATTATTATTTTTCATGGTGTACTTTGATTATCTGCAAACCGTATGTAAAAATTGTTTGAAGAATTCTCCACCGGTTTATTAAAAATGTCTTTTCTAAACAAAACGTCTCGTGAGTGAAATCAGGATGGGCTGTTTCCCAGACATTAAAGGATTCGTTCACTTCCAGAATGAAAATTTTCTGATACTCACCCCCATGTCATCCAAGATGTTCATGTCTTTCTTCAGTCGAAAAGAAATGAAGGTATTTGAGGAAAACATTCCAGGATTTTTCTCCATATAGTGGACTTCAGTGGTGGTAAATGGGTTGAAGGTCCTAATTGCAGTTTCAATGCAGCTTCAAAGGGCTCTACACAAAAAAAAAAAATCACATTTATATACTTTTTAACCGAAAATGGTTATCTTGCACTAGCTTGACTTCACGCATAATGTAGTCACGTTGGAAAGTTTACAAGTGACGTAGGTGGAAGTACTGACCCAGTGTTTACAAAGCAAATGTGAAAAGAAAGGTACAAAAAAAGATTAAACAATGCTGGAGAAGAAAATGAGATGGAGTTTTTCGCCCTACCTTTTTGAACCAAAGTGCACAGACGAGCATTTGTGGTTAAAAAGTATATAAATTAGTATTTCTTTTTGAAAATGACATCGTTTTGCTAGATGAGACCCTTATTATTCATAGGGCGCTTTGAAGTTGCATTGAATCTGCAATTTGGACCTCCAACCCGCTGATCCCCATTATAAAAATCCTGGAACGTTTTCCTCAAAAACCTTCATTTCTCTTTGAAGAAAGAAAGACATGAACATCTTGGATGACATGGGAGGTGAATAAATTATCAGGAAATTTGTTCTTGATTTGGTGTTGACTGTAAGGTGGAGGACTTGGCATCTACTTGTGCTTAAGTCAGGATGTGACCAGTAAACAGTTATAAAGGCTGTTTAACAGGTATCTGTCCACATTTTCTTCCAACAGAGCAATTAATTGTTGATACAACCCATCTAGTCTTAAGAACTTTTGTTTTGTAGATGGTCTTAGATGGACTATTCTGGATGACTGCCACTTTGTTCACCTTTATTGGATTTCCTCCATCCCAAGAGGGCAAACAAGGTAACACCTCATGTCTTCTGTGGGATCAGGGTTAAGTCGGCTTCAGAGATTTTGCTGAAGACCTGGTGGTGGCACTGGAGAAGATCTTACTTATTTTTCTTGAATAGAATATGATTGGACCTTTATAGAAATCTAGCTTCTTTTTAACAACATTAAGGAGAAGCCCTGACATTTGTTCTTGTTTTGTTTCCGTGTAACATACAGTTGAGGTCAAAAGTTTATAAACGCCTTGCAGAATCTGCAAAATGTAAATTATTTTACCAAAATAAGAGGGCTCAAATTAAATGTTTTTATTTAGTAATAACATAAGATATTTCACATAAAAGACATTTACATATAGTCCACAAAGAGAAAATAGTTAAATCAATAAAAAATACTGTTCAAAAGTTTTTATTCTTAATATTATGTTGTTACCTGAATGATCCACAGCTCTTTTTTTGTTTAGTGATAGCTGTTCAGGAGTTTAAATGCCTGCTGTTCTTCAAAAAAAAAAATTCTTCCGGTCCCACAAATTCTTTGGTTTTCAGCATTTTTGTTTATTTGAACCCTTTCCAACAATGACTAGTAGTATTACTAACATTACAGATAAGTACATATTAAAATTGAAATGATCAGAGATGCAGTTGTAGACTAATTTTCTTGAGTGACGCGCCTCCCTGCAACTCCTCCCTCACTCACAGAATTTCAGGTGAACTGCGTCTTTTTCACCAGCCTTGAGTTTGAGTTTTATAAGCTTTCTCGCTCATCAATACAGCCACCTACAATAAAAAAATGTAATGCCGCAATAGACACGACTTTTCATTTAATTTTCACTTTATCCACAAAAAAATCGTAAGTTTAAATACAATCTGTGAGATATTATTAATAGCCCACAAAAAAAAAAAAAAAAAAAAAAAATAGAAAAGTTAAATAAATTGTATGTTGCGTTTATGCTGACCAGAATAAGCTGTTTCACATACGTCTACACACAAATTAAGCAGTTTAAAACTTCGTTAAAATGGTAACGGTAAACTGTATTTAACGAAAATAAAGTCAGTTATTCGGTTATCCTGTGGTTGCGTGTTATATACGTTTTGAGGAATTTATTATCTGTAACTTGCCTACTTGTTCATGTACGAAATAAAAAGCTAGCATTTTGTAAACAATCAAACAATAAAGAAAGAAAGAAAGAAAGAGAGAGAATAAAAAGAGAATTCGCCATTGCTCCACATTCCCGGTCCTGTTTCGCGCAGCTGATTCTTTTAGATGAATATGTGCACTTTGTGCGCATATGGACTTAATTATTAGCCTATCGCGCTTGCCTACTGCATGATATGGAGGCGCCTGCGCAATCCCTTGTAGTTTTTTTCTGCAGAAAGAGCTTTTTTTCTGATTTATGAAAACATTCAAAAAAAAAATGTGCTTTTGAAAAATAGCGAATTAAACGAAATGCGCTTTCTGCCGTCTCCGTGAAGTGGAGCGCGTCACAGCAACGAACATATCAGGGCTTAGCGGCAGCTGGCAGACCTAAAAATAGATGCAGAAATATTTTTATAATCGTAAAAAAAAAAAACACGGCGCTAAAGAGGGGCTAGCAGCTGCTTCAGCACCCCAAGAAAGACCAAAGCACCCCATAGCACCCACACACATAAGAAATAAATCAAAACCATTTGACTCATTATGCATGCATATATGCAACTCCTGCATTGCAATACAGCGTGACATGATCACTTTTCGAAATGTCACAGCATCTTATTTTAATAACGAAAAGTGCCAGGCATGCCTTGCCTACCCCGCACACGAACGTGTCTTTAATAGAGAAATGTATACCTTTTTATTTCGACTATGCATTTTTTTAAATGTTCGTTGCTGTGACGCGCTCCACTGAGACTGTATGAGACGGCAGAAGGCGCATCTCGTTTATTTCGCTATTTTTCAAAAGCACATTTTTTTGGATGTTATCGCGAGTGTTCTTTCTGCAGAAAAAAAAATACAAGGGATTGTCAGTTTTTCTGATGCACACCCAGAGTCTCTTTTCTGGCTACGCTACTGGTGTGGGGGGTGTAAATTAGTCTTTAAATCTACAGTACGTTAAAGATCCTACAGTACGTTAAAGCATCAGTGAGTGTTTGAACCTTTTGTAATAATTTCATATTGGTCTCTCAGTTGTCCTCAGTGTGAAAAGATGGATCTCAAAATTTTACAGTCATATAGCTGTAGATCATTTAGGTAACAACAGTATTAAGAATCAAGTGTATGTAAACTTTATATGTATAGTCCACAAGAGAAAATGGTTGAATTGATAAAAATGACCATTCAAAAGTTTACATGTACTTTATTCTTAATATTGTGTGATGAACCTGAATGATCCACAGCTGTTTTTTTTTTTTTTTTGTTTGTTTAGTAATAGTTGTTCAGGAGCTAGAATGTTTGCTGTTCTTCAGAAAAATCCTTCAGGTCCCACAAATTATTTGGTTTTCAGCATTTTTGTGTATTTAAACCCTTTCCAACAATGACTGTATGATTTTGAGATCCATCTGAGGGCAACTGAGGGACCCTCAAATGCTCACTGATGCTTCAGAAGGAAACACTTTGAACCTTCTGTAATAGTTGCATATGAGTCCCTCAGTTGTCCTCAGTGTGAAAAGATGGATCACAAAATCATTCAACAGTTATTGTTGGAAAGGGCTCAAACAGACTAAAATGCTGAAAAATCACAGAATTTGTGGGACCTGAAAGATTTTTCTGAAGAACAGTGGGCAGTTTAACTGTATAGGACTCATGAACAACTATCACTAAACAAAAAACACAGCTGTGGATCATTCAGGTAACAACACAGTATTAAGAATCAAGTGTATGTAAACTTTTGAACAGGGTCATTTTTATAAATTCAACTATTATTTTCTCTTGTGGACTATATGTAAACGTCTTTTATGTGAAATCTTATTTAGATCAGTACTAAATAAAAAAATAACAAGCATTTTGTATGATCCCTCTTATTTGGTAAAATAATTAACATTTTGCAGATTCTGCAAATTGTATGTAAACTTTTGACTTCAACTGTATAAAGAAATCATCTTTTGTAGATCAGTTTTTTTCTTAAAGTAATTTGTCTCTTTATTGCATATTATTCACCAAATCAAATTTTGTGACAATTACAGATCAATATGAGCTGAAGAATGACACAGTGAGTTTGCACTATATGCACTTGAAAGTGTGCATGCTGCTAAAAGCAGACTACGTTTAAAAATCAATGGATGCTATTAAGGTAATTTGACAATTTGATGAAAATGAATCGTCCATGTAACATAAAAACTACAAAATCAAACCAGTACTGAAGAGTATTCACACAGCTGATGACCTAGTGATGCTCAATTACATTTCCAACTACAATGTGGTTCAAGTTTAACAGCACAGACTTTGTGGCCACTTTAGACCATCACAAATACAAGCAATAAACACTCAAGCAGTACAAATGTTACTCACATCTTTAAACTGAGCTAATCCAAGATGCAATTGTGAGCCAATTCAGTTTGAAACAACAGCTGTGCAAGACACATCTCCTCAAAATAAAGAACTAATTCTGGATAGTTTGGAGGAACATAAACGGCTCACATACTGCTGGTTGAGAAGCAGTGATTGTCTGGTTTTTGTAAGTCAGTCTATTAAATGTGTCTGTGAGATCAATAGTGTTCTCGTGTGGCCTCGGGATCAATATTGACACCACTAGTGCAGCTGGGCCATCCAGACCAAATTATGATCAACAGCCCTGCAGCACAGCACGCATTTAGATATGGGGCATCTACTGCAATTACATACATATATTTATATTTACATAAATGTTATAGCAAAAGCCAAAGGTTCTCTTATGGCTATATTTCAGGGGGATTTACTGCATATCACTGCATTGTCTGTATTTTAATCCTTTAATGGCTCCTCGTGTGTGGAACTGTCATTAAACAGCAAAGAACGTCATAATAGGCCACGATTCTAAAATGAGTGATGTTTAGTGCATCTGGGGGAAATAATCCATTAATCTGCATTTCAGAAATAATGGACGAAAATGACAGAAACTTATGAATATAAATTGAAAGTGTTTGAGGTGACTAAACAAAGCACTGTCACCAAATCACAACATTTACACTGCAATTTAGCACGCAACTTTAACCCTGGCTATATAATATACATTTATATACGTATAATAATATAATATACATTTTTATAAATATATATATATATATATATATATATATATATATACACATAAATGAAAAAGATTACTTTTGATCATACCTACCACAATTAATAAATGACTAAGTGACTTAGAAAAATTATATATATATATATATATATATATATATATATATATATATAAAAAATGTAATATGGGGTTAAATATTCAATAAAAAAAAGCAGAATAAATATATTCATTAAAAAATCATACGCATATGCTGTAAATATTGTAATAAATTATATATATATATAAAATTAGCTACTTAAATGATGAGTGATCATACCACAATTAATAATGACAAAATGACTTTGAAAAAATGATATATATATATACTTTATAACAACTTTAAAACAATTAACTATATATACACAGAGTATGTGTGTGTGTGTATATATATATATATATATATAGTTAATAGTATATATAATATATAAAACGTAAATGTATAACTTTTATATATATATATATATATATATATATATATATATATATATATATACATGCAACATTTCTAATTTTTTAGTACACTTAAACTAAATTAAAAATGTATAAAAAAAAATATGGATATTAATAAATAACAATTACAAAAACAACATCATGAATAAAAAAACTAATAAAAACTACTATTAACAAAAAAAAAAATATATATAAAAATATAAAATATATAGTGACAAAATAATGGAAGCTCGATATTTACTCTGGTTATGTAATATATGGGGTTAAATATTCATATGAATTTCTAAAAAAAAAATATGCTGAATAAACATTCATTGAAAAAAACATTTAAACATTGTAAATATTGTAATAAATTATATATATATATATATATATATATATATATATAAAACATTAGCTACTTAAATGATAAATAAGACTACTTATTAAAGTAAAATAAAAAAGTGTGTGTGTGTAATAAATTAATATATACACACACACACATTTTTATTTATTCAGGGCAACATTTCTCATTTTTATTTTAGTAAACTAAGACAATTATTAAAAACAATACAGATATTAAAATAAATAAAATTACAAAACAAACAAAAAAATACTCAAACTTTAATCAAATTTTAAAAAGATGGGAAAAAAAAAAGAATTAATAAAAATTATTAACAAAAATCAAATAAAGTGTATAAATACACATTTTGACTTATTCAGGAGAACATTTCTCTATTTCTTCATTTCTTAGTTTAGTAAACTAAAACTAAAATCAAACTAAATAAAATATATATAAGTCTTAAAAATAAATGACATAAACAACAAAATGACTCAAATTTTAACCAAATTAAACCAAACCAAATTAAAAATGATAATAATGAATAAAAACTATACATTTAAAACTATATTTAAAAACTATTCTAAAACCAACAAAACTTACAAAAACAACAGATTAATAAAATAAAATAAAAAACTAATTCAAAATATTATTAAAACAATAATAGTATATCAGCGATAGAAAAATAACACTTAAAAAATAACACTGCGTAAACATCAACTTTAATGAATTAATGAATCATTATTAGCCTAATAACACGCCACTGACTGAGCCATTCACGACGATCTCCACATGAAAAGACCTGCATCCTAATAATGACCCAACTCTAGGCTTGCGGATTTGTTAGGGGTCCTGCATTTCCTCCGGGAATTGGGGGAGGAGGTGGATCAGGAGAGTCACGTGACTGCAACCCATCCGTGCCGACCCTTTGTTGTTAGGATTTTGGGCAAGGAGACTCGCGATATTGCCCCGACGCGAAAGGATACCAAATCCAACCGAGGACGAACGATTTCCACAGAAGGCAAAACCATCGACACGAGTCGCCTTTTCCTCACAACTAGGAAAAACGGACGCGCAAGAGATGCACACAAAGACAGACCGACAGCTCAACAGCGAATCCCCGCAAATGTGCTTGTGAGCGAAATGCAGGGTTGTTTTTAACCGGAGTGATGCTCATAAGGCTCCGTCGGCCTTCCTGGGACACAAACACGTTTTAAAAAGGATATTTTATCCGCATCCTCCACAGCTTGCTGCTCTTTCTTGTTTTCCCCTGCGCCTTTATTTAACAGGTCAAAGAGGAGATACAGATACATCATGTTACTGAGCACCGGGCTCGTAAGGTGGACCCGACCTGAACTGACTCTGTTCTGCCTGCTGACCGTCATCCTCAGCCCAGCGCTGGGATCCGTCCAGTCATCTAACCCGCAGAACACTGACTGTGCGTCCGGCAAAGGCAAAGGCTGCCTAGGTATGCGTTCGCGATTTCATACGTTGCATGGAAATGCATGCTCACTCTTTCGTATCTTTGTTGCAGTATTGCACAATTGTTGAAGATGGAGATTCAAGCATGGCCTCTGGAGGCTTACGAGTCGAGATGCAGGCAGTGTAGGATGCTAAAACGAAACTAAATAAACTGATGCATGAGGCTGTTTTGCAAGGTGTGCATATATTACCTCGATTTTGCATGGGCTCAAGTGAAGCATCCATCTTTTCATGCACCAGATCAGGTGAGACAATATAAAGGGAAGCTGAACCCCACCCTATAACATCACTCTCATCAGATCAGGGGTGACCACAAATTCTCATCCGCTGTGTAAAGAGATTTCTATAAATGAGACTCTTGGTTTTTTTATTGCTTTGCGTATGGTTATTCCTTTTTGGCAAGGATAGTAATGTTTTAAGCCACATGCATGCGTCTTAAGAAGCCAACAGTGAGCCATGCTGTCCGTACTGTCCCGTATGGCGACCGACGGGGGGCTTTCAGGCTCGAGGCCTGTTTGAAAAGGTGTTGTGATCTTATTTATGTGTATAATGGATGTTTCCAGCCACATCCAAGTTATTGTCTTAAAGATTAGTGGAGTTAATTCCCTGTCAAGGTAGTGGATTTTTAGGTATAAAGTTTTAAAACTCTTAAAAATTTGCAGTGATGCCACAGAAGAACCATTTTTGCTTCCCCAAAGAACCTTTCAGTGAACACTTCTTAAAAGAACCATTTTGAAGAGCATTTTAAAAATCATTTTCGACTATAAAGAACCTTTTCTGCATTTGAAAGGTTCCATGGATGTTCAAGGTTCTTCATGGAACCACTGAAGCTAGTAAAGAACCTTTATTTTTAAGAGTTTAAATGCACATTTTAGGCCCGCTGGCTTACGCCTCACACCTGATGACTTTTTTACACACGAAGTAGTCGTTTAAAACGTAACCTTTTAACACAAAGCTCATCTCTGTTTTTTGGGTCATAATATATAATGTAAACTCTCCAGATGGGCGCTTTTTTCTCCCCTCGCTGTCTTTCTTTTTCAAATCCTGACACCCTTTTTGTCACCTAGAATTAATAGGAGGAAAAGCAGCTGACAATAGCGGCCATTGTGCGCCAGTGTTTTCAGATTCAAAGCTCCAGGCACCAGTGGTTTAATCAGTGGCTGTCCTGCATAAGCGCCGGGGCTGGTTTTGTAAAAGGCAGGAACACAATGGAGCAAGTCTCAGGGGCATCCGAATTGCCCTCAGCAGTTGGACAGCACTGACCACAAGGATAAAAAGCACCTTTCTCTTTAGTGTCCACTAATTTACTAGACGTGCTATTTTTTGACTGTTGCGTTAATGGTGTTTCTTTTATTGAAGGATGTACTTTGGCAAATTGACAGTGTTGCAAATTGCGTTTAATTATCATGTTAGTGTGTTTTGTATGTTATTTTAAAAACCCAGATATGATTTCTGTATTGATGAAGCTCCAGGAATTTGATCTTGGATCTCAGTTGATCAATATTTATGCTTGCATCTCTGCTTTCATTTCTTGCTTTTACTTGTCAGCAAATGATAAATTAGAATGCAATTATTTCGCCCTCACATTTTAGATAAACATCAAATTGCATACCTGAGATTAGTGGTTTTGCCTCGGGAATAATATTGGTGATGCAACACAGCTTCGAAGTTTGGTTAGGGTACAAAATATGCTTTTGAGTGAAAAATATTAATATTTTTGTGATCTGCTTAGACTTAACAATATGCTAATGTATTAACCTGATATCATCTGAATAGAAAAATGCAAACATTTTCTGCGTAGATAAAAGCATTTTAATTAACAAGCCTAACATAAACACATTGGGCCACAAATAATTGTACCAACTGGCACCAAAAAACTAGTTTCATTGACATGGAAAGTGTTTTATTTTTAAAGTGGAAAGTGTTTTTATTTATTTGTTTGTCAGCTGCATTTTAATTTGGTTTAGGCATTATTTAATATATTATTTAATATATACATGTGGCCCTGGACCACAAAACCAATCATAAGTAGCAAGGTATATTTGTAGCAATAGCCAACAATACATTGTATGGGTCAAAATGATCGTTTTTTCTTTTATGCCAAAAATCATTACAATATTAGGTAAAGATCATGTTCCATGAAGATTTTTTGTAAACTTCCAACAGTAAATATATAAAAACGTAACTTTTGATTAGTAATATGCATTGCTAAGAACTTCATTTGGACAAATTTAAAGGCGATTTTTTTCAATATTTTTATGGCAAAAATCATTATGATATTAGGTATAGATCATGTTCCATGAAGATATTTTGTGCATTTTCTACTGTAAATATATCAAAACTTAAGTTCGGATTAGTAACATGCATTGCTAAGAACTTCATTTGGACAAATTTAAAGGCGATTTTCTCAGTTTTTAGGATTTGTTTGCTCCCTCAGATTCCAGATTTTCAATAGTTGTTGTATCCTAACAAATCATATATCTTCGGAAAGCTTAATTATTCAGTAATTACTCAGTAATAATGTGCTAAGCTTAGTAGAATTTAAACAAAAAAAAACTTATTATTCAATTTCAATAAATTGATCCTTATGACTGGTTTTGTGGTCCATGGTCACAAATGTAGTATTTTTAATGCATCATTTACTGTATAACTATTATAATAAATATTAACATCAATGTTCTTAATTCAAAATATATTTATACGTAGAAGTCTAAGTCGTCTGTGACCCAAAATGACATCACAATCTCTGACTTTAGCAAGAGAACAGAAACTTTACTTGTTCACTCTAAGTGTATCTAATCTCTATCTAATCTATTATTCTTTAAATAAGCCATTTGAATTTTAGATAATGTCATTAGATAATGTGTTTTAAATAGCATTTACTGTTGAGTACATCCTGTGCACTTACCAATCAGAGCTGTAATCTTTCTCTGATCTGGACAGACATGCTGGCTTATGAATGGAGAAGCGCTGAAGCTACATAGAATGATTTCTTTAAGTAGTCTTCAGCCCATTTCCAGACCGCTCTTGAAACACACATCGCTCACAACACAAAGCGCACGCATCAGAGAGAATATCAATTGACATGCAACCGCCGTTTTGTATTCAAGGATGCTGGGGTTCTAAAGCAAGGCTGGATATGAAAACCCAACTCTTATACTCATCAGTCAATTTAATGGCTTTCCATTGAACAGACAAACGGCCTCTAAATCACTCCAGTGCGAGAGAGATGCTTTATGCACATAGCTTCCCCGTAGCCCATAGGTCTGAAATCAATGGCGTCCACCGTGACAGGGCGAGGGGTCGACCGGAGGGAAGCGGTATTGCAAAGCTTTGCATAATGCATGTGTGTGCATGCAGCGGGTGCTTGCGAACCCATTTAAGGCAATATGTTCACCATGCGTGTTGTCACGCTATTTTAGCCCGTCCTTGGTGGCTTTCTGTTTAAATCGGTGGAGTATTGTGCTATGCTTAGCTGAATTTAAGCTGAAAATATTTAAGCAAATAGAAGTTAACTGTTTATCTGGTTTGAAGGGTGAAATGTGTCATTTATGTCCACTGCATTCTTAAAAATAAATGCTCTTTGTTGAAGAACCTTCAACATCTATGACATCTTTTCATTGCACAGATTCTTTAGATTGGAAAATGGTTCTTCAGGTTATTAAAATGGTCTTCACGATAAATAAAAATAGTGGTTGTTTTAAGAACTAAGAACGGTTCTTTTGGGAGTCAAAATGGTTCCTCTATGGCATCCTTTTTGGAACCTTTTAAAAAAATTAAATGATTGTTTTCGATTGGGTTTCCCAAACACTTCCCTTCTGCCATTGGCCAGGTGAACAGATAGCCCCGCCCTCAAACTCACACCATTGGTCGAGCCAGTGTTGCTATGTGGGAGTGAATGCTTCAACAAATGTTTTAAAAATAATTAATTTATAATTTGCTTAAGATTTGTTTTTGTATATTAATCTGGGGTTAGAAAGCCCTTGGTGAGTTTCTGTTTTAGACCCTGAAATGTTATGTATTAGTAGAATTTACTCTGAAAAAGTTTAAGGAGATATAAGTTAACAATTTTTAACTGTTTAGCTGGTTTAAAAGGCAAAAAAAAATGTAGTTTCTGTACCAGTAATCACAGAAATAACGACTGTTTTCTGTCAGGTTTCCCAAACACTCCCCTTCTGCTATTGGTCAGACAAACTAATAGTCCCGCCCTCAAACTCACACCATTGTGTGGAGCTGGTCAGAATGCTTCAACAAATGTTTTAAAAAAGGAAACTTTGCTTTATATTAAGCTGGGATTGGAAAGTCATTGGTGGCTTTCTGTTTTAGACGCTGAAATATTGTGGTATGCTTAGAAGAATTTAAGGAGAAAATATTTAAGCAGATATAAGTTAACATTCTTTAACTGTTTAGCAGGTTTAAAGTGCGAAATGTGTCCTTTCTTCACCACAGAGACACACACAAATACTGATTGTTTTCAACCAGCATTACCAAACACTCCCCTTCTGCTATTGGTCAGACAAACAAACAGCCCCACCCTCAAACTCAAAACATTGGTTGAGTTAGTGTTGCTATGTGGAGCTGGTCAGAATGCTTCAACAAATGTTTTAAAAATTTAAACTTTGCTTTATATTAAGCTGGGATTGGAAAGTCCTTGGTGGCTTTCTGTTTTAGATGCTGAAATATTGTGGTATGCTTAGTCGAATTTAAGGAGAAAGTGTTTAAGCAGATATAAGTGAACATTTTCTAACCGTTTACCTGGTTTAAAGGGCAAAATGTATAATTTCTGCACAACTAATTACAAAAATGTTGATTGTCATGTTATAATCAGGTTTCCACAAACACCTTCTGCTATTGGTCAGACAAACAGATATCCCTGCCCTCAGATTCACACTATTAGTTGAGCCAGTTGCTATGTGGAAGTGAATGTTTCTACAAATGTTTTCAAACTGTAAACTGGTAGTTTACCTAGATTTGTCTTTGTATATTAGAGCTGAGATTAGAAAGACCTTGGTGGCTGTCTGTTCTAGACGCTGAAATATTGTGCTATGCAGAGCAGAATTTAAACTTTAAATGTTTAAGCAAATATAAGTTAACATTCTTTAACTGTTTAGCAGATTTAAAGGGGTGAAATGTGCCATATCCACACCACAGACTCACACAAATAATGATTGTTTTCAATCAGGTTTCCCAAACACTCCTCCTCCTGCCATTGGTCAGAAGAACAGTTAGCCCCGCCCTCAGACTCACACCACTGGTTGAGCCAGTGTTGCTATGTGGAGTTGGATGGAATGCTCCAACAGATGTTTTAAAAATGTAAACTTTACTTAGATTTGTTAATCTAGGGTTAGAGAGTGCTTGGTGGCTTCTGTTTTAGATGCTGAAATAATGTGCAATGCCTAGTAAAATTGACGTGGATATAAGTTAAAGTTCTTTAACTGTTTAGCTGGTTTAAAGGGTGAAATGAATCATTTCTGCAGCACTAATCACAGAAATAAATGTTGTTTTCAGTCAGGTTCCCCTTCTGACCCCCTGTCTGACCCTTCTGCCATCGGTCAGACAAACAGATGGCCCCTCCCTCAAACTCACACCATTGGTTGAGCCAGTGTTGCTAAGTGGGGCAGTTCAGAATGCTTCAACAAATGTTTTAAAAATGTAATTAAAAATTAAAAATGTATTAAGCTGGGATTAGAAAGTCCTTTGTGGCTTCTGTTTGAGATGCTGAAATGTTGTGCAAAGCTGAGTAGAATTTAAACTAAAAGAAGTTGTTTTTTTGTGTGTGTGTGTAGTTGGTTTAAAGGTGTAATGTGTGTTTTCTGCACCACTACACTCTTTAAAATGAATGTTCTTTATTGGCATCTGTGGTTGCATAAAGAACAGTTACCATACAAGGAAACTTTTAGTTGCACAAGAGGTTCTTTAGAGTAGAAAACTGTTCTTTAGAATATAAAACTGTTTATAAAGATTTATTTCTTTAAGGAGTTCTTTAAGGAAAATGATTCTTCTGTGGCATCCCTGTAAAAAAAATATTTATTTTTAAGAGTGTAAAGTCTCAATTAGCCTCCCAGATACTCCCATTTCTGCCATTGGTCAGACAAACAGATAGCCCCGCCCTCAGACTCACACCATTGGATGAGCCAGTGTTGCTGTGTGGAGCTTTTCGGAATGCTTCAGCAAATGTTTTAAAAATATAAACTAATGATTTACTTAGATTTGTCTTTGCATGTTAAGCTCGTATGATTAACTATTTTAGCATTTAAAACAAATTTTTGTCTTATTTAAAGTATTTTTTGTACTTTGCTTATAAGTACCTGTTTTTTTGACATGTAGCACTTTGCGTCACACTGTCAAGGTGTGTTTTGGTCCTAAAGTGCTTAACTCTGATGTCATGCTTGTGGATTCTGTCAGTTGCACACCGGCGTATAATTAAGAGGCAATTATTTTAAGGAAGCCCTTCACAGATGGTGCCTTCAAAGAGGCCCAGCCCACAGTAAACCACAATTACTCCCACCCACAGACACTGCCAAATGGACCATGCTGGTAGGCCTTTGTTTCCTTCATCGTCTGTAGTTACACCATCACTTTGATGGTTAAAGTTCTCCTTGCGTACTTCAGAAGAACCCGTTCCTACCTCTAGTTGATGCCTCTGGTATATAGGTTGTATATATAGTTGTGGTATTCTAAACCACAAGACTATAACTTGTTGGGATTGTGGCGAAAGATATATTTCTCTAAATTATTCACTGCCAAACTGAGGTTAAACCAAGTTTATCACTTTAAACTAATGTTACTAACCATCTTGCAGATCAAAGCAGCTGGTTCCTGACTGCTGGACTGTACAAACGTTGTACTCCTTCACAGTAATGGCTGATAGCTTCATACCTTTGAATCTTTGATCTCACGACATTAGACTAAGAGATTCGTATCAGTGCTTGTTTGATCTCAAAGACCCGACTGATCTAATTATAAGCGTACAAGTCCATTGCAGTGGATTCTGGTTGGAACTCATTAACAACAGTTCTAGTCGTCCACTCTCTTTAGGATGTTTACCACCAAAGCCCTCAAGCCAAAAGTGCAATGCATTCCTGGTCACGATATACATTTTGCTTCTTTGAAGTAGCCTTAAGTGTCTCTGTCCTTTAGCTATAACCATCACCCAATTTCTGTGCTCTAACAGTCTTCTTCTACTTCTTAGTACGTGTATTGTCTTTTTGTGAGTGTGTCCCCAATATGCCAGAGGCAAAGAGGCACAGCAGAATGGAGAAAAAGCATATAATGCTGTCGGTCCCTTGCAGCAGTTTTCAGTTGTACAATTAAAGCACAGCCCGAAGCACACGCTCTGAGAGATTGAGTTACTTCGTTGTTCCTAACGCACATTTAAGCTGAATTTGAGTAGCTAGTTAAAATTGTGTATAAGTGAGAAGGAACTAGTTGTTATACATTTAGACGTATAGACGTTTACATCCACAAGAGAAAATAATAGTTGTATTTATAAAAATGACCCGATTCAAAAGTTTACATACACTTGATTCTTAATACTGTGATGTTACCTGATTGATCCACAGCTGTGTTGTTTTTGTTAAGTGATAGTTGTTCATGAGTCCCTTGTTTGTCCTGAACAGTTGAACAGTCAACTATTGTCTCTTGTGGACTATATGTAAATGCCTTTTATGAAAAATATCTTATTCAGGTCAGTACTAAATAAACACTAACATGCGTTTTGTATGATCCCTCTTATTTTGGTAAAATAATTGACATTTTGCAGATTCTGCAAGGTGTATGTAAACTTTTGCTGTCTATAATTGTATGTAAAGTTGTATTTTAACTTAAGTATTTCCTGAACAGTTGAACAGCCCACTGTTCTTCAGGAAAGTCTTTAAGGTCCCACAGATTCTTTGGTTTTTCTGCATTTTTGCGTATTTGAACCCTTTCCAGGGGGGATCAAGATGTGTGCTTTCTCTTATTTTGCCTAAATATCATATTTCTTTCATTAAGTACTGCCCTTCAGAGGCTACATAAGATAATTACATGTTTCCCAGAAGACAAAATAAGTTAAATTTTTTTCTTCAAATTCTAAAGTTTTCACCTCCCGGCTCTTAAAGGATTAGTTCACTTTCAGAACAAAAATTTACAGATAATGTACTCACCCCCTTGTCATCCAAGATGTTCATGTCTTTCTTTTTTCAGTCGTAAATAAATTAGTTTTTTGAGGAAAACATTTCAGGATTTTTTTTCTATATAATGGACTTCTATGGTGCCCTCAAGTTTGAACTTCCAAAATGCAGTTTAAATCCAGCTTCAAAGGGCTTTAAACGATCCCAGCCAAGGAAGAAGGATCTTATCTAGCGAAACGAGCGATGTAGGGTGATTTTGAAGTTGGGGAAGAAAACGAGAGTTTTTCAACATGCCCTAACTGTACTGACCTGGATCACACAGACTACGCATGTGCATCACAGAGACGAGGCGAGCATTTGAGGTTAAAAAGTATATAAATTGAAAATAATGTATCGTTTCACTAGATAAGACCCTTTTTCCTCGGCTGGGATCATTTAGAGCCCTTCGAAGCTGGATTTAGCTGCATTTTGGAAGTTCAGACTGGGAGGCACAATAGAAGTCCATTATATAGAAAGAAATCCTGAAATGTTTTCCTCAAAAAAAAAACAAAACATAATTTCTTTATGACTGAAGAAAGAAAGACATGAACATCTTGGATGACAAGGGGGTGCATCGTGTTTGCTTCTGGAGCATCAGTGAGCATTTGAACCTTCTGTAATAGTTGCATGTGAGTCCCCTAGTTGTCCTCAGTGTGAAAAGATGGATCTCAAAATCATATAGTTATTGTTGGAAAGGGTTCAAATACACAAAACAGCAGGCAGTTTAACAAGGGACTCATGAACAACTATCACTAAACAAAAAAATAATTCAGGTAACAACATGGTATTAACAATCAAGTGTATGTAATCTTTTGAATGGGGTCATTTTTATAAATTCAACTATTGTCTCTTGTGGACTATATGTAAACACCTTTTATGAAAAATATCTTAATCAGGTCAGTACTAAATAAACACTAACATGCGTTTTGTGTGATCCCTCTTATTTTGGTAAAATAATTGACATTTTGCAGATTCTGCAAGGTGTATGTAAACTTTTGCTGTCTATAATTGTATGTAAAGTTGTATTTTAACTTTAAGTATTTCCACAGTTTGTGCTTTTCTTGCTGATTAAGTCCGAACTGTGTCTGTATTCGAAGCGCTGGACTCCACAAGAATCCCTGCTGAAAAGTCATGCTTGAATTTCCATACTGGTTCAGGCTGGTTCATGTTGCTGGTCTAACAGGGTCATTAAAGTTGCATTTGCATACCATGGCAAAAGCAGCACAGCTCCATTTAGACTCATATTTATATGACTCTTGCATTGAACTTCTTTCAAAAACTTCTTCAGTGTGCGAAATGTTGCTGCTGACGAACTAGCATGCAGCTAAACGTCCTTTAAATGGGAATGTGGGCCCAAAGTCGAGATAAAACGTCACAGCTTCCTCCTTTTTAATAAGAGACACTTTGCGGGGTCTATTGACCCATTGAGGAGATGAGTATCGACTGGTCTTGAGCGGATGAGCTGTTTGGCTGCAGGCAATGGACTGATGTCCTTATCTTTCAAACGCCATTGATTTCCGTGGCTGCTCAGATTATCTTTGCGCAGTGTGAGATCTGGGTCTCCCCTCTGCCCCATTTCTGCCCCGCACACATTGTGCTCTGTGTTTGTTTGGAGATGTGCAGTTGGAAATGGGTCAGTTCAGATGAGGGACGTTTAAGGAATGTCCAGTGAAGGAACTACAGTAGGAGTTGAATGAGGCTTGATGTTAAGGTTAGACCTTATTGGTTGGCATTTTTCACAACAACCCTAAAGGGACAGTTCACTCAAAAAAGAAAATTCTGTCATTAATTACTTGCCCTCATGTCGTTCCAAACCCTTCAGACCTTTGTTCATCTTCAGAACACAAATTAAGATATTTTTGATCAAATCCAAGAGCTTTCTGACCCTGCATAAACTTTTCCTTTCATTTTTGGGTGAGCTATCCCTTTAAAAACACTTAATATCTTTAGCAATTTTATTACTGTACTCATGCTGTGAAATCCAGCTCGCTCTGACAGTGTACTTATTATCAGTCGGTCTATTCCCACAGGTGCCAGACCCAACACATCATTTATCACAGCACTTTAACACCTCCACATATTAACCTCTCATCTCGTTTAAACAGCCTTATTAATTAACTTCTCAAGCTGCTCCTCCAAACTTCTCTTGTCTGAAGTCTGTGCATTGGTTTGATCTGGAACACTTCATTTCTCCAAAACCACTTGGCCAGGTTTCTGTGGCCGCAGCATTCGAGCAGTTTTCCAAACGCTAGCACGCCTCGGCCGAATGCCAGGAAGCGTCTGTAGTGGCTTTAAGTGTCTGCTCCTCATTAACAGGCTGTCTTGCGCCTCGTCTCATCTGCCTGCATTTACACGAGGGTTACAGCTGCCCACTGCCCCGCATTTGCATGGCTTTGGGGTGCTTTGTTCTTAATTTATATGAAATCTTCATTCATATGCTGAGGATAATGATGAGAATTGTTATTAGAGGCTGCCTAGCTTACTTTGAAGTGTTTTGTTTTGATAGAGCCATTTAAAAAAACAGAATTGAAAACTATTTAAAATTCATTCTAAGTGTAATATTACCAACATTTGACTATAATACACAAATTTGTTTTTCATATTAAGGTAATTGTGGCTTTTCATCTAACAGTTCTGACTTTTTTCTCAGAATTGCGATATATAAACTTGCAATTGTGAGTTATAAACTCACAAATCTGACTTTTTTTCTCTCACAATTCTGACTGTATAACACACAACTGGAGTTTGTCATGCAATTTTGAGAAAAAAGTCAGAATTCGACATTTATATCTCGCAATTCTGACTTTATAATTCGCAATTGTGAGTTTATATCACGCATTTCTGAGAAAAATGTCAGAATTGTAAGTTTATACAGTATCTCGCAATTCGGACTCAAATTTTTTCTCAAATCACTTACAAAATATTACTCACAACTGCAATATAAAGTCAGAATTGCGAGATATAAATTCAGAATTCTGACTCACAAAATTGTTAGTTTATATCTCGTAATTCTGACAAAATTTTTCTTACATTTCACAAATTTTTTTCTCAAAATTGCGACTTTTTTGTTAGAATTATAACTCGCAAATGGAGTTTATAACTCACAAGTGTGAGTTTATAACTTACAATTGTGAGTTTATATTCCAATTCTGAGGGAAAAAGTGAGAAATGTGAGTTTATATCATGCAAAATTCTGACTTTATAACTCGCAATTGTGAGTTTATATCACGCATTTCTTAGGAAAAAGGTCAGAATTGTGAGTTTATATTCCAATTTTGAGGAAAAAAGTGAGAAATGTGAGTTTATATCATGCAAAATTCTGACTTTATAACTCGCAATTGTGAGTTTATATCACGCATTTCTTAGGAAAAAGGTCAGAATTGTGAGTTTATATTCCAATTTTGAGGAAAAAAGTGAGAAATGTGAGTTTATATCATGCAAAATTCTGACTTTATAACTCGCAATTGTGAGTTTATATCACGCATTTCTTAGGAAAAAGGTCACAATTGTGAGTTTATATTCCAATTTTGAGGAAAAAAGTGAGAAATGTGAGTTTATATCATGCAAAATTCTGACTTTATAACTCGCAATTGTGAGTTTATATCACGCATTTCTTAGGAAAAAGTCAGAATTGTGAGTTTATATTCCAATTTTGAGGGAAAAAGTGAGAAATGTGAGTTTATATCATGCAAAATTCTGACTTTATAACTCACAGTTGTGAGTTTATATCACGCATTTCTTAGGAAAAAAGAACTGTGAGTTTATATTCCAATTTTGAGGGAAAAAGTGAGAAATGTGAGTTTATATCATGCAAAATTCTGACTTTATAACTCGCAATTGTGAGTTTATATCATGCGTTTCTTAGGAAAAAAGTCCTATCACGCATTTCTTAGGAAAAAGGTCAGAATTGTGAGATTATATCTTGCAATTCTGACTTACTCGCAATTGTCGGTTTATATCATGCAATTCTAAGAAAAAACGTCAGAATTGTGAGTTTATATCTCGCAAATCATTTTCTCAAATTTAACACAATTTTTCTCAAAATTATAAATTATATAAACTCACAATTGAAAGTGATAAAGTCAAAATTGGGAGATATAGTAAACTTACAATCTGACATTTGTCTCAGAATTGCGTGATATAAACTCACAATTTCAAGTTATAAAGGCAGAATTCTGACTTTTTTGTGAGTTTAAATCTTGCAATTCTGACTTTATAACTTACAATTGAGAGTTTATATCATGCAATTCTAAGAAAAAAATGTCAGAATTATGAGTTTATATCTTGCTGTTGTGACTTTATAACTCGCAATTGTGAGTTTATATCACGCAATTTTGAGGAAAAAAAACAAGAAATGTGAGTTTATATCATGCAAAATTCTGACTTTATAACGCGCAATTGTGAGTTTATATCATGCATTTCTCAGGAAAAAAAGTCAGAATATCACAATTCTGAGGGGAAAAGTCAGAATTGTGAGTTTATATCATGCAATTCTGAGATAAAGTCACAATAACCTTTTTTATTTTGTATTCAGTGACGAAAACAGGCTTCCATAGGTTTGAAACAACATGAGGGTAAATAAATCATGACAGACGCTTCATTCTTGGGTGAACAATTTCTTGATCCGTGTCTCAAAGGTTTGTCAGCCCCAGCTGTGTGTCAGATGGAGGATCCAACCTTGTTTAATTTCTGTTAATAGGCTTCATACTCACAGCTAGTGGTCTGAAATATGAATGACAGTTGACTGTTGACAGCTGTTGGACACATGCTCTGTACAGCTGCTTCCTGGGAAGCAGTCTGATTTCAGATCAGTGTGTTTCACAGCTTTGATAATGGCCGGATGAAGCTGATCCTGGACTAGAATTGTAACTTTAAATGAACTTCCTGGTTTCAGCCATAGAAGGTTAGTTTATGGTATATGGGTGGACCCTCATTAACACAACATTACCACATTTAGACTCATTAAACACATTTGTTACCCATCTGAACTTATAGTATTCTGAAAGGGGCACCAGTAGGAGTTTAAATAGGCAAGATAAAACACACATTTAAAGAATTGTGCAATATAAAAATTTTCTGTGGTTAAAAAAGGGCTTCCATGTTTTTTGCTCCATGAGAAAGCTTCAAAGAAACAAGCATACATGTAAAAATGGGTTCATGCCTTGCAATATAAACAGGACCGACAAGTTTGTAAATGCCTGGTGTTTCATCAGTCTCTGTTTTGTTTTGTCTTGTCAGATCTGTCAGAGAAGAAGAGCGACCTGCGTGTGTGCGACGCCACCACATGCCGTTTCAATGGCATCTGCCAAAACAACGGCGGTGACATCAAATGCGCATGCCAGTTTCAGGTACATATTCTACATGTTTTATTGATCGCTTTGTAACGGTTTGTAATTGCTTTGTATTTAATTGCATTGTTTTTACGAAACAAATCCTTCAGAAAATTTGCTGTAGATGTTCCCTTTATCAGAACAGATTTGAAGAAATATAGCATTCAGGGTTCCCACGGGTCATGGAATTTCTGGAATATCATGGAATTTTAAAAGGTCTATTCCAGACATTGAAAGTCAGGGAATTTTATATTTATTTTGTCCAAGTCATGGAATATCAGGGATTTTTGTTTACATTTATCAAAATGTACATTTTGTATACCGTATTTTGTTTTATTGTGTTATTTCACACATTTTGCCTATTGTTATGGTTATGAAAACATACGTGCGTAAAAAAAACAAAAGAAGTAGTGTATAAGTGTGTTTTGTACTAAAAAACATCTGTGATTAAGTAAATAAAGCTTGCAAATGGATGGATCCGTTCATTATAGGTCATGGAAATTCAGCTTATTAGTCAGTGAAAGTCAGGGAAAAGTCAGGGAATTTGACGTTTGGCTTGGAGTGGGAACCCTGAGCATTGCATCACTTGCTCACCAGTGAATCCTCTGCAGTGAATGGGTGCCGTCAGAATGAGCTGATAAAAAACATTACAATAATCCACACCACTCCAGTCTATCAATTAACATCTTGAGAAGTGAAATCTGAGTGTCTGTAAGAAACAAATCCATATTTTTATTTTCATTTTTTATTTTTTTAGCTTTAAACTGTTGCTTCCAGCTAAAATCCTCTATCCATAACATTGTTTGTTTTTTTTTCTAGTAAAAAAGTCAGAAATAACAGATTACAAGCACCATTTACAAGTGAAAACAGATCAAAACAAATATGTTGGTGGATTTTTTTTCTTCTTTTTTTTTCACTAGAAGAAGCGTTTTTATTGATTATGGACTTGTATTTTGTCTAGAAGTGACCGTTTACAGTTAACATATTAATGATGGATTTGCTTCTTACAAACTCACAGCTTTTCACTTCTTAAGATGTTAATTGATGGACTTGAGTGGTGTGGATTACTTGTGCATTATTGTGATGTTTTTATCAGCTTTTATCAGACGGCACCCAATCACTACAGTGGATCTGATGGTAACTTTTCCAAATCTGATGAAGAAACATCTTGGACAGCCTGAGGTTGAGCCCATTCTCAGCACATTTTAGTTTTTAGGCGATCTGTATTAGAAAAATCATTGAACATTGTGATTTTTCTATGGTTGTGCTTCAGGAAATCTCTCAAATTATAACGCTGAATCAATGCTTTAGCATTTACCTTCATTCATTTTCCCCCTTATTGATCAGTGAGCTCTCTCAAACATATTAATGTGAAAAATCTGAAGTGGCTGAACTCAATACTGCATTCAAAACCACCAATTTTCTCCCTGTATCTGAGAAGCCTCTCACATGTATTGTGTTTGCCGCAGTGCTCTAAAAACTACATCCCCGTGTGCGGTACAAACGGAGACACCTATCAGAACGAGTGCTATCTGAAACAAGCAGCCTGTACCCACCAGAGACCCATCTCTCTGGCCTCTGAGGGCCCATGCTATCCTGGTGAGTCCAGATCGTCTCCTCCACTTCCTGAAATGTAAACCTCACATCTTCTGACTTAGTTCATATTACACTGACTGTGCACGTTTTATTAGAACAAGTAAGACAAGAACATTTTTTAAGATGCGGCAACAATCAGGACCAACCTTGGATGGGGATTTTTTGGGGTGACGTGTGAATTCAGTGAATTTCATTCTGTCATTTTTAGTGACATTTTCCATAATTTTGGACCATTTTGAAAATCAGTTGAATAATTGGGCCCTATGTGTTTTATTTTTTCCCCAAATTCAGTTTTATTTTTTTCCAAATTCCATTTTTTCCATTTTAATTTTTCTAGATTCTGTTTTCTGTTTAAAAAAAATAATAATAATTTGTACCAAATTCTGTTTTCCATTACTTTGCTGGATTCCATATTAATGGTTTCATTAAATTTTAATAATCAAAGAAATCTCTAAATAAAAAACACATTTCTGTCACAGTTTCTTTAAGTTAAACTGAACGCAGAACATGCAGGATTCATTCAAAATATATAGTTTAATATTCACAGACACTACTCCATATCGCATTTTGATTTACCTACTTTTGTTTTTTATCCAAAAGTAGGCAAATTCAGTGACATTGCATGTTATACAGTAAATTACATTTTTACAATCTGATTCCGTGATTCTATCTGTGTTATATATTTATTTGTATATGAATTACACATATTATTAAGATATTTATTTAAATAAATTTTTATTAGGGCCCAATGTATTTTATTTTTTCCCCAAATTCTGTTTTATTTTTTTCCAAATTCCATTTTTTCTGTTTTAATTTTTCCAAATTCCATTTTTTGACTCTGTTTTAATGGTAAAATTAAATTTTATTAAACAAAAAGCATGCCCAGTTAGTCAAAATCATGAAACATATACAATTATAATTATATAATACAATTATTTTTTTGTACCAAATTCTGTTTTCCATTACTTTTCTGGATTCCATATTAATGGCTTCATTAAATTTTAATAATCAAAAGTATCTCTAAATAATTGATTTTATTAAAAAAAAACGTATTTCTGTCACAGTTCAAGTTAAACCTACCTACTTTTGTTTTTTTATTATTATCCAAAATTAGGCAAATTCAGTGACATTGCATGGTATACAGTAAATTTCATTTTTATGATCAGATTATATTTATATTATTTGTATATGATTTATGCACATTATTAAGATATTATTCCAAAACATATCGATTTTATTTAGTATACATTTTTGACGGGTTTCTAATGGCAAAAATTGCCATCAAGAGACATAAAGATGAACTACTTGTGCAAATTAGATTGATCTTTGAGGTCCAGAAATGCTATTTTAACATGCTGTGTATATGAAGAGGCTTTATATTACAGAATCTAATGAACAGTGTGCGATCTGATACATGACAACCTTTATTTTTAGCTCTAATTAATCTCATGATTACTGTTCATCCACAAATTACATGCCATGGCTCATAATAATTTGATATGCATGTTAATAATACATAATACAAAGACAACTGCGCTGCTACCGCTGTATGAACTCTTGACATATATTGATGAATTTATAAGTGGAAAGATATAATTAGTCCTACTTGTTTTTCTGTTTTTCGTTTCAGATAGCAGCTCAGGATCTGGAGATGGAGGTTTGTTTTCTTTTCTTAATCCTTTTTTTACCATAAAGCAGGAAGGGTAATATCAAGGAAACATGGTCATTTCTAGGATTTTGACCTACAGACTTCAAATTATCCCAGAAACGGGTCACCTCCCATCACTCCAGAGCGCTGTAGATGAGCCAAAACATGCCATCTGAGGTTATTTTTGTCCCTGTCGTGCTGAACTTGCCAGTTCTGTGATAAAAGAGTGACCCGTGCTGCGCTGGGTTTGAACCTCCCCTGGTGCGGGTTTTAAAGATGAAGGCTTGCGCGTACGGGCCGCTCTAGAGCTGTCATTACAGCAAATTACAGGCCACTGCAAGAACGCAACTCAAGTGCTGCTGAGTATGTACTCGCTCAGCGGCCACTTCTGAAATCAATGCTATGCCACTGAGTATTTTTAATCGTACATTTACATTTTTTTTAAACAATCAGTCTTGTTTGAATCTCTCTATTTTAGGCTTGTTCCTTTCAGGAGTTTATAAAAGTGTATATATAGTCTATATATGTAGAAAAAAGTATTTTTTAAGTAATAAATGTATGAAGTTTACACAACTGCCACTGTGTATACAACAATATTATATAATAATAAATAGAATAATAAATTAAAAAAACAATATATTAAATAATATTAATAATCATATATAAAAATGCATACAATTAAATATATATTATTATGTATTATAGTCTTAATCAGAGAATTTTATCCTAAGAACTTAAAGAAGTCATTTGTTATTTCTTTGCACAATTTGTAATTTTGTATAACAAAAATCATATAGCCCAATAATGATATCATAATATGGAAGCCTGTTTCTGCCACTGTTTCTGCCTCTTGGGGGCAGCCGTGGCCTAATGGTTAGGGAGTCTGACTTGTAACCAAGAGGTTGCGAGTTCGAGTCCCAGGTCCGGCAGGGATTGACAGTGGGGGGAGTGAATATCCAGCGCTCTCTCCATCGTCAATACCACGACTGAGGTGAGACCCTTGAGCAAGGCACCGAACCCCCAACTGCTCCCCGGGCGCCGCAGCAATGCAATGGCTGCCCACTGCTCCGGGTGTATGTTCATGGTGTGTGTGTGTGTGTGTGTGTGTGTGTGTTCACTACTGTGTGTGTGCACTTGGATGGGTTAAATGCAGAGCACAAATTCCTAGTATGGGTCACCATACTTGGCCTCACGTCTCGTCACTTTCACTTTCTTCTGAATAAAAACGAAAAAAGAAATGGTTATTGAGACTTTACCTCACAATTCTGACTTTCTCAGAATTGTGTGATTCAAACTCATAATTCTTACTGTTTTCATAGAATTGTGAGATCTAAGCTTGCAGTTGCAAGTTATAAAGTCAGAATTGTGTGATAAGAACTCACAATTGTGAGAAATATTTTTCTCGGAAATGCGGGTTTATATCTCGCAATTCAGATTTTTTTTTTTCCCAATTATGACTTTTTTCTTGTAATTGCGAGTTTATATCTCACAATTCTGACTTTCACGCAATTCTGACTTTTTTTCTCCAAATTTAAGATATTGAGATATAAACTCGCAATTGTGAGTTATAAAGTTCAATTTTGAGGGGAAAAAACACTGAAATGTTCTAAGAATTGCATGTTTATATCACAATTCTGACTTTATAACTCAAATCGCAATTTATATTATGCAGTTCTGAGGAAAAAACTAATTTTGTTCATTTATATCGCAAATCTGACTTTATTCGCAATTGTGAGTTTATATCACGCAATTTTGAGAAAAAACAAATTCTGACTTTATAACTTGCAATTTAGTTTAAACCGTGCAGTTCTGAAAAAAACACGTCAGATTTGTGTTTATAATACAATTCTGACTTTATAACTCACAATTATGAGTTTATATCACGCAATTCTGACTATAACTCGCTACCGCAAGATAATATCACGCAAAAAACGTCAGATTTATGAGTTTATATGGCAGTTCTGCCTTTATAACTCACAACTGTGAGTTTGTTACGCAATTCTGAAAAGACATGTCAGATTTGTGAGTTTTATATCGCAATTCTGACTTTTTTCTGACAAGTTTATATCAGTTTATATCACTATTCTGAGAAAAAATGTCAGGTTTGCAAGTCTGTATCATGCAATTCTGGGAAAAAACATCAGATTTTATATAGCAATTCTTACTTTATAATTCGCAATTATAAGTTTATATCCCACAATTCTTGCGCGTTTATATCGTAATTCTGATTTTTACTTGCAAATATGAGTTTATATCACAATTCTGACTTTATAACTCTTAATTGTGAGTTCATATCATGCAATTCTGGAAAAAAAAGTCAGAATTGTGAGTTTGTATCGCAATTCTGAGAAAAAAAAAAACCTCTGAATTGTGAGAAGTCGCAATTATCTTTTTTTTCCAGTGGCGGAAATGGGTTAAGCACTTTAGAAAACAATTTTAAATGTTTATATTAACTATTATTTCAAAAGTTTCTAGCCTTTTTTTCATATTTCAAGTTTCATTTTTTTAAGATATCAAGAAGTCAAAGTGGCCTTAATTAAAAAGACTTTTTTTTATCAAATTGACAGCTGTGAAGGACAAATAGGTGGAAAACAGCTGAAAAGCAACTAAAATGCAGGTTAAAAAATAAATATATAAACAAGGCAGCAATAGATATTCAGTATGGTTCAGAGCTATTGAAAATGCTTTAATGAAATGTTTTTTTTAATAACTGTGTTATAACTGTCTCACAGAATATGAAGGATCAGGCACAGACTCGGGCAAGAAAGTCACGAAATGCAGCAACTGCAAGTACGGCGCTGAATGTGATGAAGACGCAGAGGATGAGGACTCGTACGTGCTGCATTAATTCCTTTATGATTTTTGCTGTTGTTTGGCCAGATTTACAAAAGCATCCAGGAGTAGTTAATTAATGAGTCCTGTGCTTTTTTAATGCCAAGTTTTTAAAGTAATGAATGTATGAATTTTTTTTTTTTACAACGTTGGAAACAACTGCCATTGTGTATACTATAAAAGCATGAAAGCTGGAAAGATTTCAGTTCTATCAAAAGCCGGGAAAATAACATTACTCCCATGAGATGGGGAAGCGATGCAAAACTTTTTGTATCAAAAGTTTTTCTGCCTGGTTCATGTTACTTTCGCATTTTCTTGCCAAGTGCTAATGAACAGTATGGACTAACTCCAGGAAGTGCTGTAGCTTCCAAGGACATGAGATTCAGGAGCACAGGGGAAAAAAATCTACGTCAGCTCTCAAACACTCAGATAATTAGAGTTAGATTACATCAGCCAGCAGGGGGAGACAATTACACAGGACAGCTCTAACAGGGACAGTCAACTGATTTAGTATTGATGTATGGTGAGATTTACAGCTGATCTTATTAGTGACAACATTTACCAGGCATTAAAAAGTAATGTTATTATAGTAATAACTGTATCACTGTATCACTCATAGATTTTTCATAACTTCTTTTATTAGGTTTTAGTAATTTTGTTAGTTTTAGGTTTTAGTTTTTTTTTTTTTTTTTACTTCAACTAAATGAAAATGAGAAAGAGAAATGTTGTCTTAACTACCTTTATTAAGTTTAATTTTATTTTTTTCCAGTTCATGTTTATTTTATTTCATGTAATTATTATTATTCATATTTTAGCATTTTAATTTTAGTTAACAATAATAACCCTGACTTATATATTTATATATAATTAATTAATTATTTTGGTGAGTTTTAGTTTTTGTTATTTTAGTACTAAATGAAATGAGAATGCAAAATGTTGCCTTGACAACTACCTAAATTAGGTTTAATCATTTTTTTTTAGGTCATATTTATTTCATGTAATTATTATTATTATTATTTTTATCAGTACTTATTATTATTATTATTAGTAGTAGTAGTAGTAGTTTTAGCATTTTAGTTTTAAGTAACAATAATACCCTGATTTATGAATACCTGTTTTCATAATTTTGTTCGCTTTTTTTAGTTTTTGTTATTTTAGCACTTCAACTAAATAAAATTAAATAAAAATAAAAATGAGAAATGTTGCCTTGACAACAGCAATATTTTTATTTATTTTAGTTATTATTTATTATTATTAGTTATTATTTATTTAATTTCATGTAATAATAATAATTTTAGTTTTGTTTTTGGTTATTTTAGTGCTTCAACTAAATTAACTGTCTAAATTAACATACATGTTTTAAAATATTTAATGTTTTCAAAAAAAAAATTTTCAAAGAATAAAAAAGGGTATTTCGACTTTTTTTATCTTAAAATTCTAAAAAAAAAAAAAGTCAGAATTCCAAAACATAAACTTAGAATTCTGTTCGATTTTCTCACAGTTCTGACTTCTCTGCATTTTGAGCTTATCTTACAGTTCTTAAAAATACAAAAGGGACTCAAAATTCAGACTTTTTTTTTATATCTCACAATCCAGACTTTTCTTCTCAGAAATACACGTTTCTATGGAGATACAAACAAAAGCCAAAACTGTGAGAGAAAAAGTTGTAATGGCCTTTTAAAATGTTTCATGCTGCGGCTGAAACAAGCTTCCATACTTAAGCTTTATGAAAAACATTTGTTACTGGTGAAGTGCTTGTTGTACCAGCGAAATGTTTGGCCTTTGAATAATTCATAGTACAAATGAGACTCACCGCATTTAAATCAGTCTGTTCTTCTTTTTTTAACGTTGCAGCTGCTCGTGTAAAATCGACTGCAGCGGGCACAATGAGAATCCGGTGTGCGGCACAGACGGAAACTCCTACCACAACCCCTGCCTGGTGCGAGAGGCGTCCTGTATGAAGCAGGAACAGATTGATGTGAAACATTTAGGGAGATGCCCAGGTCAGATCCTGTCACAGTCAAGCCAAAGAGTCATAAATAACTCAATATTTATGTGTGATTTTGAATGATAGTTTGTCTACCAAAGCCAATTCGTGTTTGCTTTTTTTCTTTATCACTTAGATAAAGACAAAGCTAAGAAAACTGAAGCTGGACTTCCCTACAAGCCTGAATTTCCTGGTAAGTGCATTTCTAATCATGTTCTTTTTCAAATCTTGCACTTGTGAACCATATACACTATATTATACCCTTCTAACGAACAGGTTTGACTACCTTAGTCATTTCCATGAGTACTAAGTACATATAATGATATTCTAGGGAATTGTGTCCTTCTAATTTTATAGCAAAAGTTTGGACAGGACCCTTTTTTACTCTAACATGACAATGCCTCTGTGTAAAGGTCAAGGTTCATAGAGAAATGTTTGATTCAGTCAGTGTGGAAGAACTTGACTGGTCTGCATAAAGCCAAGTCCTAATCCCAGCTGAACACCTCTGGTGTGACTTTAAATGCAGACCTTGAGCCAAAAACTCATCACCAAACACCAATGACTTGTACATACACTATATGGACAAAATCATTGAAATCATCATTGAAAGTGTCTAAAATGACTGCACCCATATGTGCAAGTAATTGGTGTTTGGTCTGAGTTTTTGGCTCAAGGTCTGCATTTAAAGTCACACCAGAGGTGTTCAGCTGGGATTAGGACTTGGCTTTATGCAGACCAGTCAAGTTCAACACTGACTGAATCAAACATTTCTCCATATACACAGAGGCATTGTCATGTTAGAATAAAAAAGGGTCCTGTCCAAAATTAGAAGGACACAATTCCCTAGAATATCATTATATGCTTAAACATTAAGATTAGTACTCATGAAAATTACTCAAGTAGTCAAACCCAATACTTATGGCAATATAGTGCAGTTGTGTATACTGAAGTGTTAATGCTATCTAGGTGCTACTTTCGGCAATGGAGTTTGAATTGTAAATCGATCGTTGTATTTTTAGACCCAGCAAAAGCCGGAGAAGGAAAAGGATACGGCTGGATGCCCGTTCCCTGCACGGACGACTACGCCAACTTCTGCGTTCACGGCCAGTGTGAATTTAATTACGGCATCGCCTCCTGCCGGTGAGCGTTTTGCATTTGGTTGCACAAAACCGTGTGCATCCTTTCAGGAGTTCATTAAAAAAGAACATTTGTTGGAAAATGAGTTTGAGATGGTTTCTTGCATTTCCACAGGTGTGATTCGGGTTACACGGGAACACAGTGTGATGAGATTGCTGACTTTAACATCTTGTATGTGGTACCCAGTGGACAGAAACTTCATTATGTGCTCATAGCTGCTATCATTGGAGCTGTGCAGATCGCCATTATTGTGGCAGTTGTCATGTGTATTACCAGGTAGGTTCTGGAGGAAAAAAACAATACTTAACTACAATAATTTTTGGTTTAGTAAACAAAAATGTCATTTTTTGCATCTTTTGAAAGCATGCATGGCATTAATGCGTGTTCGTAACATTAATGAAATTAGAGATTTGAGCCAATTAAATATATCTTTTAAATATAAATGTATATTTAATTGGCTCAAATCTCAAATTTCATTAATTTATTTTCATTATAATTTATATATATATATATATATATATTTATATATTTTATAAACATGGATAAAAGCAAAACTTAAAAATGTATAAAATAAAAAAACTTATATAATATATTCATTATATATAATTATATTTAATAAATTAGCAATTCCTTATTTTTATACACTTAAAAAAAGCATAAATGCAAAATGTTATAGTTTATAAAATAAAAATACAAATATATATAATTACAATTATTTATGTATATGTTTTAATAAAATACATTTTTCACACTCACATTTATTCAGTTACATGATTTTTGTTGTATATATATATATATATATACACACATACACACACACACACACATACACACACATACATTTAAAATAGGGCTGCACGATATTGGAAAAAACTCACATTGTGATATTTTGTTTTTCTGCGATATGGAAAAAAAAAATCACCAGATTACCTGAATAGCTCTTTGAAAAAAAAATTGGATGATTTTATAGCTGAGTAAATCAGCATCAAAAATAAACAAATTACAAACAGATAAAGATAATAGAACAAAGATACAAATAAAATAAAACACTTTATATTTCTCAGGTAAGTCTAACAGTATTCAGGTACAGAAATGGAATGTAATCAAATGTAAAATAGCACTGCATATTCTTCACTGTATAAATGTAATCTAACAAATCTGTGACAAAGCTAAAAAGTGATTTTTCTCTGTGTTTTGCTGTTTGATTAACATTCAGGACACAGAAAGCCTCAGGAACATTAAACTGCTGTGAACCTGTTAAACATCCATTTTCTTTCTCAATTGTTTATCTTCACCTAAGCCATAAGCAACTGTTTACAAGGATACTTGCAGAGACCTGCATTTTGACATAGTTTCGCGTGTATGTGTCATCTCAGGCACAAAATAGCAGCGGAAGTGAACGGAATTCCGTGTTCACATGCATCTGCGTGGCTTTCACCGTTTCAGCACCGGACGTGAGCGTGGTGACGCGCCAAATGCGGTAGAATACATTATAATCAGTGATGCTGTCTGCACTGGACGCGAGCGGCGCGTCAAAATACTGTAGAAGTCATTATAATGATGCTCCCTGCACTGGATGCGGCGCGGCACGTCAAATACCCGAAAGTAAACTGCCGCGTTCCATTTATGTGTACTCACACAAAGTTCAAATGATATGCTACAGCCGCTTTTGTCGCGTCCAGTGTTTAGACAGACTTTCACTTTAGATGTTGCGGCACAGGCAACGCGACACGACAAGGTGTCTATGTGTGAGCAAAGAAAACGATCAGTAGCCTATAAATAAATATAACGATCAGTATAGGCTACTAAACATCACACGTCTTGCGATGTGACTATTGCGGATGAGCACATCGCGATATCGATGCTGAAACGATGTATCGTGCAGCCCTAATTTAAAATATTAATTATATATTGAATTAAATGTATACTTTTGAAAATATGAACATTTATAAAATGTTCAAACGTGTGTGTGTGTGTGAGTGTATTTAAATTATATATATAATTTTATTAAAAAGTATACACTTAAAAAAAGCAAAATGTGAAGTTATAAAATTAAAATAAAAATACAGTTTTATATACAATGTAATTATATATAATAAATTTGCAATTATTAAAATTGTTTTTAATTAATTAAATTAATTAGACACACTCCATTTAAGTTACATGATTTTTGTTGGTATATATCATTTAAAATGTAATTTGTGTATAGATTACATTTTTTTTGAAAATACATAAAAATTTATACATTTTTTAAATGCATAAAAGCAAAATGTGAAAATGTGTAAAATAACAATAAAAAATACAAATGTATATATAATTATATATAATACATTTGCACTTTGCACATTTGTAAATTATAATTTTTATTTATTTATTTATTTATTTATTTTACAGGAAATGCCCTAAGAACAATCGTGGAAGACGGCAAAAGCAGAACTTTTCATCAAACGCCTCTTCAAGGATGATGTAGCTTGTTTTTATTTGAATTTTTTTTATACTTTTTGTACCGAGTGGATTACAGTTTTAATGTGCTTTTTTTTTTGTGCTTTCTTGACTCTGGACAATAAGGTTATTATTGATTTCAATTTTATTTTATTATTTTATTGGATGGTGCCTTATTGTTTTCAGGACATTTTAGGTACTTGATGTCAGTGGCAAAACACTGTCAAATGAATGATAAAAGCCAGCTCTTTTTTTGTCGAGATTTTTGTTTGTTTGTTTGTTTTATTTTATTTTTATTTTTTTAAGATTGTGGTACCAGGTTTTTTCACGTATCGTTAAATGTAACTCTCGGCACACAAACTGTACCACGAAAACAGACGTCCTCGATTTCCATGGAATGTGCTTCTTGACTGAAAATATTAACTCTGTCTATAACTGCCCCTTTTCATTTGATTTTGATTTCCTCAAATCAAACATAGCTGAACACCAAATTCAATTGGACATGAACAAGTGCGCCGACGACGTGACGACGTTTACAGTTTCTTTTGAAGGGAATTCCAGAGAATGAAATGCAATGTGTTTGACTAGCTAATCTTATCAATGTTGAAATGTTTGTAGTTTTTATGTTCTAATGTTATCGGTGTTGTTAATGTTGAAACAAACATTATTGACATTAATTTAATTCTATGAACTGCATATCGCATGACCTGTGAAACTGTGTCCAGTGCTGTAGATTTAATAAAATTTAATTCTCAGTCTTACAGATATTTTTGTTGCCTGTACACATACACACAGTGTAAAGCTAGTTGTTAAACCTTGAGTAATTCAGATGTGGCTTGTCCAAAGTAATACAATCTCTCAGAGTAATCTAATTTTAAGAATCCAGTTCAAGTACTATGTTAAAATCATTAGCATCAAGACTTCATGTGGTTTCAAACCTATATGATATTTCATCTGTTGAACACAAAGTTGCATGGACAAGATCATGATTCAAAATTCTGACATGAGGGTGAGTAAAAGAATTTTGGATGAACTGTCCCTTTAAGAGTGACATCTTGGCTTCTCGAATTGTAAAATGACTGACTGCGTCAAGAAGCAGCTATTTGCCGAAAAACGATCCGACCACAAAAGTTTGACTGTTTGCTCACGTGAGATTTTGTGTGTAGGAAAGTGGTGTCGAGTATCAGCTGAATGAAGAGTTCTGGAGAATTAAGTAAGCCTCGCTCGGCTATGACATGAGTGATGAGTAATTATAGATGGCTCTGGGTTTAAGAATAGACTGCAGCTGGTGGCATCATTTCACGGGTATGGACAGTCCATCTTGAGGTGGATCATCTTCCCCAGGTCGCAACGTAGAAGTCAAAATCAAGCTTGAAGTCGATCATAAAGCATTGTGGATGTGGTTTTAAACAAATTGCTCCATCAGTTGTTCAATTTACCAAACTATAATGGTAAAGCTGAAAGCTTTTGTCCAAAGTTGGACTTTCGGGTGGCTATCAGTGATGGAACATCTTGGCATTGTTTGTGCAAAAAAATACGACCTTTTCTTTGAGGAAACATAGCTCTTTAGTGCGATTGAGTACGAAGGGGGTTTCCATTATCTCAGCTGCACACGCATCTTCTAAAAGCGACAAGGTGTCACCTTACTGTGGATATTTATAACGCTGAATTCATGGTGAGTTGGTTCGGTGCCCCCTTCCAACCCCTCTGCCCTCTTTTCCAGTCGTTCCCTGTGTGTCTGGCCTTTGAACCTTGTGTTCCCTATATACAGGAAGGGTGGAGCTTCTATATTCTCCAGAACGTCCATGAAGCTCCAGCCAGAGGGCGAGTCTGTCTCATCCAAGCGTCTTCCAGGGCCCACCACGGCCCCACGATCAACAGAAATCCACCGTTGCAGGACCTGAGATCTTCGGCAGTTCTAGTCTAGGGTCCTCACTGGGTTACAAGGACAAGCATGGCCGACAAACTGGGACTGGCAGGTGTGGCGGACGAGCCCAGCACCCTGAACATCTTCACTTTGTTGGAGAGGGTGTCTGGGATCATTGACAATGTGCAGGCGTGCCAGCAACGCATGGAGGAGAGGCAGCTGGAGCTGGAGAACACAGTGAAGACCATCCAGGCTGACGTGGTGAAGCTGACGAAGGAGCACACGGTCACGAGTAGCACCGTGGAGAAACTTCTAGAGAAGACACGCAAGGTCAGCTGCCACGTCAAGGACGTCCGTGTGCGGGTGGAGAAGCAGAACGTGCGCGTCAAGAAAGTGGAGGAAACCCAAGTCGAGCTGCTAAACAAGAACAAGTTCAGAGTCGTCATCTACCAGGTAAGAATATTTGCTTTTAGTGGCATGTGAGTGTTTTCTTTTGTATTGGGGTTTTCTGGGCTCCAGATGAAGTTTGGATAGTGGACATTTTTTCATTTGCTCATAGTTGAAACTCCTAGCATTGATTATTTGTTGAATCTTAGATTTTAAACTTTTGAATTGGGTTTTACTGGGTTCCATGAAGTTTGGATCTCTAATGTAGGTCTAATTTTGGAAGCTTACCTTAGAATAGTGGACCTTTCTCCTTTCCTCATGGTTGAAACTCCATAAATTGATTCTTTTTTTACTTTTATATTGTCCTACAACATTTTAACTTTTGGACTAGGTTTTTCTGGATTTCAAATGAAGTTTGGATATCTAAAGCAGGTCTAATTTTGGAAACGTACATTAGAATAGTGGACTTTTTCCATTGTTCATAGTTGGAACTCCATGCATCAATTATTTTTTGACACTTAGATTGTCCTACTACATTTCAACATTTGGACTGGGTTTTTCTGGGTTCCACATGAAGTTTGGATCCCTAAAGCAGGTCTAATTTTGGAAACATACCTTAGAATAGTGGACCTTTCTCCTTTTCTCATGGTTGAAACTCCATAAATTGATTCTTTTTTTACTTTTATATTGTCCTACCACATTTTAACTTTTGGACTAGGTTTTTCTGGATTCCAAATGTTTAGATATCTAAAGCAGGTCTAATTTTGGAAACGTACCTTAGAATAGTGGACTTTTTTCCTTTCCTCATGGTTGAAACTATAAATCGATTCATTTTTTACTTTTATATTGTCCTACAACATTTTAACTTCTAGACTAGGTTTTTCTGGATTCCAAATTAAGTCTCTACAGCAGGTCTAATTTTGGAAACGTAGCTTTGAATAGTGGACTTCTTTCCTTTACTTATAGTTGAAACGCCATGCATCGATTATTTTTTGAGTCTTAGATTGTCATACAACAATTCAAATTTCAGACTAGGTTATTTGGATTCCACATGAAGTTTAGATCCCTAAAGCAAACTATTTTGGAGAAAGTACCTTACAATAGTGGACCTTTTCCTTCCTCATAGTTGAAACTCCATTCATCGACTATTTTTTGAGTCTTGTCCTACAACATTTCAACTTTTGGACTGGGTTTTTCTGGGCTCCAAATTAAGTTTGGATCCCTAAAGCAGGTCTGATTTTCGAAATGTACTTTAGAATAGTGGACCTTTTTCCTTTTCTCATAGTTGAAACTCCATTTTTTCGATTAATTTTTGACTCTACTCATCCTGCAACATTTCAACTTTTTTGACTAGGTTTTTCTGGATTACATATGAAGTTTGGATCACTGATTTTGGAAACGTACCTTAGAATAGCAGACCCTTTTCCGTTGCTCTGAGCTTATTCTTCAAGATTTCATCTTGAGCAAATGGGTTTATCAAAGATAGACAGATTATTTCAAGATACAAGGTCTTGCATGATCCAAGATAAATCCTGGTACATTAGAAGGTCCTGTGGCCTACAGCCAAAAGCAATACAGCAGGAATGTTCTGCCAGTCCCCACTAAGAAAGGAGGATTAGGTTGGCAGCCATTTTATCTGATATGTGGCAGGATGTCTGGAGTAACACGCAGATAAACCATGTAATGCGATCCGTGAAGGAGTAAAAATGAATTAATATACACTCTTTAGTGCATAAGAGAATGAGCTATGAAGCCTTATTTGGAATACCACTGTTTAAAACGCGCCTAGATGTCTGAAACCAGATTATGAACCAGTACATAATTATGACATCATGGAGGAATGTTTCAATGCTAAATCTGGAAATGCTGTTTCATACTTCTGCAATAGATCTGCTGTTGTTTGAAATAACTTTAGAATTTAATTTGGGTGGCTTGTATTAAGGCGGCCCAATTACTGTAGCTATTTTAAGTCACCTTATTTTTTTCACATTCATAATTATGTAAAATTAGAAAGTTTATCATAAAAAATTTTGTATTAGAAAACAGATTTTCTTGAAGACTAATGGGCTACTCGTGTACACAAATTAGCTCATGTTTTCTTTCTCTAGCAATCTTACTTTTAATTAGCGCCCATGGGTTTGATCGTCTCTTGGTACCTTGAGGAGAACAGCTGACAGATTTGTTCAGGGTTATTCTGAGAGCTGCACTGAAGCTTCATGTCCTAATATAGTGCTATAGCCTCTGACAGAGTGATGGTTAAATAAGCCGTCGACACAGTATTTAATAACTTATTGAACATTGGCCGTTTGTTATCAGCAGTTTTTTTCTTACATAAAATGTGCATTTTGTTCATGTCTAAAGCGCTGTGACTATTTATCAAAAGTGGTGACCAGTTTTAGTTCGTGACTGAGTGAGTACGTAACCTGACTCACTTAAACTAGCTATTAGCCTTTTTATATAACCTGTCTGAGCTATGACAGGTCAATGGTATGTGTAAGTTATGCAACAGCACACTATTCATTTCATATAAACCCTTTCGAAAGAGATTATAAACCTACCTGATATTTATGTGCAAACCAACTGCGCGATCCGATGGGTGTACAGATTCACAACGTATTCATTAACAGTTTTCTTTAAAGTTCTTGCACTTTAGATACTGCCTAATTGTTTTTTTTTATTTTAATAGTACTGTTATTCTTCACTGTTTTTGCTTAAAACCTATATTTTACTTTACATTTGATATAAAATGATGAACCAAAACCAAATGCAGAAGTATATAATCGTCTACATTTTCTCCTCACTCAGCAAGTTATTAAAGGGCTTTCTGGAATACTTGATTCTGACGCCTGCACTACTTTCACGTCTTTCATATCACTCCGCTGATTCGCGGTCTCTTTCTTTCATTCAAACGCAATTGTCGTTTCGTTTTCTTACCTCTTTAGTTACGTTCAGTATCTAAGGTTAAGTTAAAGGGTACATAACATGCACAGTTTCACCTAATCTCATGTTAATCCTGAGTACCTATAGAGTAGTAATGTATCCTTAATATCTCCAAAAAGTCTTTAATTTTATTATATTTATAAAAGAAAAATACAGCTTTCCGATTTTCTCCGAAAAAAGCCGAACTTATGGAGGCGCGCCGTGGGCGGAGCTAAGTTCAACGATCACATGCGCTGGGATCGCCAATAAAACAGACATTTGATGTTGTTTCATTTGCCATCTGCAGTTCTGAATCATTACCGGGATCTTTTATAGCTGGGACTGCTCCATCTTTCAGTATCAAACAATGTGCAAATCCAGCGTCGAACTGGTCCTCGTATATGAAACATTCACTTGCTAAACTCCATTGCTGCCCCGGAAAAAGGAACTGTATCCACTGTTCATGTAAAGCTGGGTTCTTCAGGAAGCTCAGCAAAGTTATCTTTGCCTTACAACCATAACCACACTTCGTTAGAGACTTTCTTCCCGAATGAACCCCTTGCAGAGTGCAGCCGAATGAAACTTTGATGGCGCGCTCTTTCTCACGGTCTGGCCGACTTGATCGCGGGCGCCGCGGACGGGCTTTTCCGGGAGAAATGCTCATATAAGGAGTTCCACCACCGATTACGTCATTAATGCCACGATCGAAAAAAATCAGCCGAAACTTGTACCAACCCGGAAGTAAGATTTTCGGCAAAGAAATTCTCTGTCATTTGTCCAAATAATTTTTTTTAAACTTTGGACTTCAGTGTTAATATTACTGTAATATTGATCTTCTTGCAGTTTGGCCGATTGTTTTGTATATTGTAATGGACTATATTGCCTTAGCGGAAGCTTTAGAGAACAAGATACGTAAACTTATGAAATAACTGAAACTCAAATCACTATTTTTATCACGTTTATTAGTTTGGAAAGTAATCAGTCACACATTATTGTGCTATCTTAATTATGTATGATTATACGATTCGTTTTTTTTTACAACACCCTTAGGAAAATTAACCATGAGTTTATTAAAGTAAAAGAAAATTAACCATGTTTTTGTTTTTTGGCTTATTGATTACTATTGGTATAACCACAATTTTACTACAAATACCATGGTTAAACTATGTTTAGTGTAGCACAACCATTGTTAATTTGTGATTACCATGGTTTAACTAAAGTAACCATGTTTTTTGGTTTTATTTGTAGTAAAACCACTGTAAATTTTTGTAAGGGCATTTTGTCTTGAGAACTGATTACATAATTATTTAGTTTTGTATCCACAGCCATTTGTAAATTATATGGTTCTAGCTTCTCTTCTGCATCCAGCAAATTTTAGATGTAAAAAACAGCTAATTTTTTGGCATGTCTTACCATATTGTTTCATGTATTATATTAATTATGAACACACTGGTTTGTAGTGCAAACAGTTTTACCATTTACTGCATGTTGTTATTCTGTGTTATTTACCTATAGTGACAAATGAACCGAAAGTCTTACCCATAGGCTTACTTCCACGTTAAAAAATAAGGTGGATAGAGCAATAATGCAATTTTTTTGTAGCACAATAACCCATGTAAGTTTTTTTTTTAAGATATTGATTCAACATAAAACATATACAAACTATGGATGAGTATACTGTACGCTCATTTTTTGCCTTTTAAGTAGCCTAAAACCATTCGATTTAAAGTCTCAGCTGTGCTATACCTGGTAAAACTATGGTCAATTTATGGTAAATTTATTCTCTTCCCACAGGGAGATAATGAGGTCCCAGCTGTAGCTGCTCCTAAAGGATCCCCAAAAGGAGCAACGGGCGGAGACTCTTCCATAGACCCCGATGCCCCAGAGGCCCCGCTTCCCGACTCGGATGAGGAATACATGGTCGTTGAGGAGGCCGACTCGTCTACCGCTGCCAAACTAAAGAAGACCGGCCTGAAGCGCATCGAAAGCCTGAAGCAGACCTTCTCCCGTGAGAACATGACTAAGACCAAAGAGAATCTGGGCACCAGGGTCAACAAGCTGGGTGAGCGCATAGTAACAGCCGAGCGGCGTGAAAAAATCCGACAGTCTGGGGAACGGCTGAAACAGTCTGGCGAGCGTTTCAAGGAAACCATCACAAAAACCGTGCCAGCAAAACTCAACCTGAAGAAGGAAAGGACGGTGGCCGAAGGTCAGGAAGGAGCAGAAGGGACCACGGAAGGAACGGCACCCGTCCCACCACCGAAGGGCCGCAAGGCAAGCCCTGGCGTGGCCTACACGGAGCCAACGGAGAAACAAGAAGATGAGGGCAAGGGCGAGGAATCGGAAGTGCCAATGTATGATATGAAGCAGCTTTCTTAAGCGGCAAGTCTTGACAGTCATATTTGGGAAAGACTAATGTACAGACATGAATTCGATTATGGAGAACTTGAAGGTGGAAGATTGGGAAGATCGGAGATCTTGCTTCTAAGTGTGTGGATAGGTGGATGGTTCTTACGACAAACGAATGAACGAATCAAGGAAGTTGTACGATACAAACAATACCCCAAGTTTTTTTTTCCTTTCTTTTTTCTCTTTTTTGATTTTCTTGTTTACATCTACTATGGACTATGAAGGGTTATGAATGTTAAACCAAGGTATTGAGATGACTAGGCTATGGTATTTAAATTAAATTCAGATAACATGGTGCACTCAGTGATTTCCTTTGTCTTTATACTGCCACCTATGGGAGTGGATGCAGCATCATGGAAACACAAGGTAGGAAATGATAGAAGACCCAGTTCTTGTAGAATAAAGTACATTTTTGTAAGATGTCTCTATTTATTCTTTAGGATTACACGTTTTGAGGAAAAATGACTGAGTGCACCTTCTATGAATTGACATTATTTGCAGAGTGTGTGTAAAAAAATTTCAAGAAATTTCTTTGAATAGCTGAATTTACAAATAATCCATAGAGAGGAGCATTTTGGACTTTCTCTGGAGAACTTTGAATATATTCTGGTGTCAATTGACATCCAGCATGTCAACAGCGGGTGAGTTTAGAATTAGATTTTTCAATTTAGATGTTGTAGTGGTGTTTGAAATATAACTATACAGACAAGTCATTTTTAAACAATATTTTTCTGTGCCTTTCTGTGTAAACTCTGAAAACAACTTTTGCAGTCTAACCTCCATTCAGATGTAGTATTTTTAAATAAACATATTAACTCAATCAGCTGGTTTCTGAAGAGTTTCTGGGAAAAAAAGATGCATTTAGTGTATTAGTACTTAAGACTAATTATAAGCGCTTTGCAATCAGTCTTAGATTTTTAAAGATCTCAGTAGTAAAAAATAGTATTGCCTTATTGCACTTTTTATTTCCTATTAGGCAGGTGTCCAAACTTTTTTATTGGGGGGTGGAGAAAATAGTCAGACAACATGATTGTAATGATGATAAGAGGCCTAGACTGCCACTACGAGATTGTTTTTACACTGTTTTAATCACACTTTGAACTCTATGATATGCTTGATAAATGCATGTGTAAATAAAGAATATTTCACTCAAAAACACTAGTTGCAATAGAACAATGTTTCTTCTCCACATTATTTTTGTCATATATACACATAGTTTGGACACTGCTATAAAGTGAATTAACAAAAATTGACTGCAAAATCCTATATAGTAAACTACTGTAGAGGCAATTCTGAATAGTTAAAGAAAAAGATGCTACAGTCAGATGCACATTTGTGCAAATAACTGTGTGCATTTCAACTTTTTTTATTGCTGCTTTCTACACTACAGTGGAATGGCAAAATAATAGTCACAAGATATAAAACACCAGTGTCAGTACATTAGAAATATAGTAGTAGTCATATTATTGATAATAAAATTTTCAGGTGTACCAATAGAGAAATAATTTCTCAATCGTAAATGACAGACTGAGTTTTTTATTTTTTGATTTCTATATATATGTATATATTTTTATCTTGTTTACTGAGTAAAAATAGCTCTGGACTAGACTCTAGGTTTATTTACAGTCACAGAGCAAAGCGACTCCCCTCAGTGTCCAGTGGTCCGGGTTTTGGCTGCTCCGGAGCAACAGTGAAAAGATGTATGTCAGGTCAGTTCGTCTTGGTTTCTTGTAGACCGGGCAGGAGTACAGATTCATGGGTGGCTTCTTGGTTTCTGTGGTGCTGCTCACCGCATACACATGCACAACCGGCAACGGTGTGAAGAGAACCTACCAAACAAGATCAAATATCATGGCTTTTTTTTTTTTTTAACAGGTATGATAAAGGGAACGGTTTAATATAACGTTAATTATGTCCTTTACTAAAGTATGTAGAAGATTATTAAAAAATCCACATTGTTTTATGCATATTTTGGACAATGGTTGCACTTGGTGAGCTACTGGCACAACCTGTTGCTATTTTTATTGTAGCACAACCCGGAATACACAACTCAGAAAATAAAATACTAATACAATGCTTTAGTGTGGCTTTTGGTTGTAATTTTCACTCAAAGGGCTACAAGAGAAGCAATGTAAGTCTTCACTGCTTTCCTAGCAATAAGAAGAGGAGAAACTAATGGGAAGATGCCTGTGGACGAAAAAAACTTTCTAAAGACCTGCGTCTTTGTTTTCTCCACTTCACAGCTACTGAAAATGCTTACCAATGGCAGAGACAAGAAATGCTAGATGCCATTTTGGCAGGATGTAAACATGCCAATGCTTGTCATGACGCTGTAGCCACTGAAGAAGTTTCTCAGCACAGATTTCACTTGATATCCAGGGGCTTGTGGGGAAACATCAATGGTATGACATTTGATTTGAGCCTGCGGTTATTTCCATCACCACCTGTAAGCTCTTTTAGTAGCTGTGGTCATTTCATCAGTTTTTTAAGTTGTGTTGCAGTAAAAATTGCATCAGGAGCACCAGTAGCTCACTGAGTTCAACCATTTCATGTCATCAAAATATTTAATTTTATATTTTAGTGTTCATTTTGTGTTAATAACATTTAGAACAACCAAACCTATTATCCACAAACTTATGGCCACTTATTGTCTTACTATATCCTTCCCCTGAATACCTTTGGAGATGATTCTGTCAGTTTTGCATTTTTCTTGTCCCACCCAGCACCATCCAGAAACAGGCCATAGATGTAGACGCCACCGACGTCTCCTGGCGGGGGGGCTGTGACATCTTCCTTCATCATGCGAGTGACGTCGTTCAGTAGGACGACGGTGTCCAGGGCCCAGCCTTTAGACAGATTCATTCGAGTGGTCTCTTGACGCATGGCTGTTAAGAACCCCTTTAATGAAAAACAGTATGTTAACCTGAATCAAATGAAACCTGACTGAGTCAAACGAGATGTTTGACCCACCTGTGGATTGAAAAACCCTGTGAGCCAAAACTGATGAGGTCGACCGCTGAATGTCCAGTTGTGGAACTGCTGGTTCCTCTCAAGGAGTTCAGTGAACCAGAAACCCAGAGAAGCAGCATCCCAAGAGATCTTCTGCCAGGATTTTGGAATGCGAGCGTCATACATGCTGTCCAGAGCGTCGCGGAGATCCTCTGACATTATTATAGTCCCTAAGGAATTATAAAACCATTGAGTTACAACACAAACCGTCTTACTATTATGTACTGTGGGTGAAAGTTTCCAGAACTCACCATCAATGGCAAGTTTAAGGTCTGTGAGAGTACTGCGGACACGACCGATGACGCGCTGCATTCTGTCAAGCTCCTGGCGAAGGAATATAGTCATGGGCTGGAATGCTCCCATTTTTTGTAGGCTACTCCTCACCTGCACAGAGTCATTTAAAAGTCAAAGACTCAAAATTTATGGTCTACATTTATATAAGACACAAATATGCTTTGAACCTTGACATGAAAGTTGACATGTTAAAAGTAATTTTTTTGTGTTTAAGTGCTATAATCAGGATCCCAGTGCATCTACCAAAATGAGCGCGTCAGATTTTGCTCCCCCGTGAAGTAGAAAGGGGGTCTTATTATAATATACCGCCTTGCAAGTTTCCATCCATGGCATCGCCATTGTGTTTTGCCAAACGACAATACTGTTCTAATGCCACTGTGAAAAGTTTAAGCAAAGCATGCTAACTGTTCTGTTGTTGGCTTCACAGACGAGCACAGAACACTATTTAGAGTCCCAGGCTCAGAGGAGACAAGAGAGCAGTGGATTTATTGATTTATTAACCGGATATTGTGCGGCTGCTACACAGATCTAATATAAACATGCAATTTCTTTCCAACTGTTTACCTTCACAGACATAACCAACTTTATTTGTGACTCCTGTGTGTTTTTAGCATAAACCTGTGTGCATTTGACAGTTTAAGCGCAATAAGTCATGAAAGAGAACTTAGTTTAGTACTCACATGTGACAGCCATTTTCTGTGTGAGTGCTTCGAATGTTTACGCTCAGAAAAACCCATATCAGAAGTTTAAACTAATATGGCTTTAAAACACCAGTGTTTTTTCACAGAGTATCTGAGCTATGGGGGCGGCAATCAGCAGCTCATTTGCACTTAAAGAGACATGCAAGTAAACATGAAAAAAAAAAACACTCAAAATAGGCATTTTCAAAATGATATATTAATTAATATGTGCGGTATTTTTAGCTGAAACTTCATATACATACTTATATTGCATATTGTAAAAAGGGGTATAATAGGTCCCCTTTAATAAAGAGGTGGCCCAATAACTTAATTTTCACCTCATGTGGCACATAGTCAGGAGGAAGCTTTTCTAGCATCTCATTGGCCATTCTCTGGACAGACGACTCCCTGGTCTCGCCTTCCCCGCTGCTGCTGTCTTTGGGTTGGATGTTCAGGATGGTGCTCAGGGTTTCATTAGCCATGTTGGTCTGGTAAGTGATGTCAGCATTGGGATGGAGGCCAAATACCTATTGGATGAAGTTAGAATCACCAGGTTATAGATAGCCACCCAGCTGCCTCATCAAACCCCATAGAAAATAATAACCATCTGTATTACCTCAGGTGTATCAACCAATGGTAGAGTATCGATATGTGTGTGGTAATCCTGTAGCATCTTGGCCTTTGGTATAGTATACCCTTTATAGAAACAGAACTTGTCCCCAAACATGTTCTCACTGAACCAGATACGGGCAAACGTATTGAGCAGACGTTTGTCCATATCATCCGTGACACGTCCACCATACTGCACCTATAGAACCAATAGTAAAATTACAGCATGTTGCTTCAATTTGGGGTGTCAAAAAAAAACAAAAAAGCAATGGCAGGTCCATACTGTACCTCTCCCAGCATGTATCGCAGGCATATCCAGTTCACCCCTCTCTTGATGTCGATATCATCTAGGTGGTTCTGCACAAACTGGACACTGGAAGTGAAATCAGCCTGGTTGAACTCATAGGGAATGTTCCAGCCAAGTGGACCAAATTTGCGCCTCTCCTTAAGAGGGAATATGACAATGAGGTCAATAGGTCTTAAATGGTTGTGCTGAATAATACATTTTTAAAGAATATAATTTGTAATATAATATAATATAATATAATATAATATATAATAATGTTTGTTATGAAATATTTTAAAAATAAATAGATTTTTTTTTTTATTCCTTATAACAGGGTTTCCCAACTGGGTTTTTTTGAGTTTATGAAAAACTAAAAATGAATTAAATCGAATGCATATTTGCATCCCAAACTGCATCCATGTGGGAATGCCATGTGCCATAAGTCTGAGGATTTCAAACATTAAAAGCTTGAAGGTTTGAACATTTGAAAGTGAAGAATTGAAGACATAAGTAATAAAAAAAAGTAATAATTTAAAAATTGTAAAAAAAAAAAAAATGTTTTTAATTTAATAATAAAATTGTAATTTACAACATGTTATATCATCTTCATTTTTATAATTAAAGTAATAATAATTTATAAATAAATTCGTTTAAACACACTTTCTACATCTAAGGGTTTCGGCTGACAAAAAGGTCTGGGAACCTCTGCATTAATTTTAATCACATTACTGACAAATGCTTTTGGTCATTTATGAGCTAATATTTAATAAAGAACTGACAAACAGTCTGCATTTTAACTAATGTAATAAAAACCTCCATGAACTAATGATTTGAGTATTTAATACAATATGTCAGGACCGAGAGCAGAGAGTGACGTGGTTTAACAGCTGTTCTGACCTGGACTGTGGTGTGAAGGAAGGCCACAGCATAGAAAATGGGCCTCCACTGAGGCATGTTGGAGATCTCCAGCTGTTCTTGGGTCACACTATTGTAAGTCCGCTTGAGTCCGGCCTTCACCCCTGCATAACAGACCATTAACCCCACATTTTCAGTCTCTGCATGCTTAGTGTTTAATTTCCTGTTGTATTTCTTTATTTTTATTGACATGTTGATGTGGAATGTAAAGAACCAGAAAGATATTCTTATAACAATAATGATAAATCTAGCAAATGATGAGGTAACAGCAGTATTTCCCCTTCTCTACCTTGCGGAGGCTCATTGGTAAATTTAATTGAAGACTGGAGGAAGTTAATGGGAAACTTGGGGTGCGCCTCTGTGGTCACCCACAACCGGAAACTGTCATGGATGCTTTCTGTTGTGGTAACTGTCTCTAGACCTTCATCCAGGAACTCCAATCCAAGGTGGCAGTTCTGCAAAAGTAGCCAGCCTCCATCAGACATGCTCTGGGCCAGAAGCCTTCTTGCATGTATTTCCTGTCCCTGTCCCATGGAGATTGGCCTGCAAGGAACACCCTGCAAAATAACAAGAAAACAAAAATACTTGGATCCCAACGGTAATGAAAACTGCACTTCAAGCTATACCAAATTTATATATTTTCACTGTAAAGTGATACAAGGTACATAAAGTCTGTAGAAATTGTTTGACTATCAGAATGTCAGAATGCTGACCAATCAGAATTAAGTATTCTAAAAAAGTGAATAATAATTATTCATACCTTTGACTTGGCGAGTCTCTCTATGTTCTCCGTGGGATCAGAACCCATAGACAGGAAGCAGACTAGAGGGACCCTCTTATCACTTTCTAAATACATGACATCCATATCCAGAATCACTCCCTCTGCATACTTCAACCCCATTGATTCGGCAATGTATTTACGTGCCTAGCACAGAATAACATGGAGCAAAGTAATATTCAAATTCGACAAAAATGCCAATTTTTAAATACCAGAAACCCTTTCCCAAACTAATGTTTTCCAAATATATTTAGTCTTGTTAATAAGTCAGTGATCAGTGAGAGGTCGGAGATTTCTTTTCACTGCTTTGAATTTGTCTCAGCTGCTGTTCTGTCCCATGCAAGCTGTTAATAATTCTTTTACATGAATGGTAAATTGAATGACTCTTAATTAAATACAATATTTAAAACTGAAATCTAATTGCTTATCACTGCCAATAATAGTGAGACAGTGTTTGTAAATCAAGACTCATACTGCAGAAAGATTGAATTATTGAATCTTGCCTTTACATGTAAAAGAAAATCTTTGGACAATTAATAATGCACTATAGTACAACACATGAGTGCTGCTGTTAAAATAGTATCTCCCATAATCTAGTGAGTGACGGGGGTGAACAGCTGTACTGGGAAAGCTACAGTATGCGTTTAAAACTTAACTCATTGTAGGAGCAAAGTGGTTGAATCAACGATTGCCAATGTTTCTTTATGTGAAAGTAATACATATTTAAATTGCAACATGTAAAACAACTTTCCCGCTGGTTGATATTTGGCTGGGAATCCCATATAACAGTTCTCAGTCAGTCTAAGAATGAATATGAACTCTATGCCTAAACAAGGTGATAGAACTCCACTGACCAGTAAATGAATAACATGTGTCTACCCAAGACCATATAACAGGCCTGTGGTGTCAAATTATAAATGACTATAGCCAGGGGCATCCTCAATCCTTCTACTTTCATTATGGACAATCTACCAAAAAAGCTGAAGCTCTATAATTTTTACAGAGCAAGCAAAAAAAGATCATATAATATACATACATCAATACATTTTTCAAACCGCTTGTCCAATGTAGTGTTACAAAGATGCTGGAGCATATCCCAGCATCATGGGCTTTAGGCAGGGAAACACCCTAGACTAGAGCCTAGACGGATGACCAGCTCATCACAGGGCATCATTATAACTTGCAAATAATATTTGAATCATTATCTTCATGTAAAGTATAAACGATTTATTTTATGCTATTAATTTTGGTATGAAGGTGACCTGTGCAACTGTTCTTGAGAGGTTTTGTGATCCATTAGCATTAAACTTCATAACAGGCAGGTTTGAGCTCGGTGGCCGATCAGCTGTTCAAATTCATTTCACAGGATCTTTTTATAGACTGGAGGGTCTTGAAATGGAAATGCGCTTACTTAGTTGCTTCTAAGAGTTCACAAAAGATTAGAGCAGGGATTCTCCTTATTTATCAGGTTTGGATATTAGACAAAGTTTAGTGTTAGTACTAACATACTATGAATACAAAACACAAAAATGAATCTGATCTATTGTCAAGGTCAGAAGGGAGCCTATTAGAATAATAATAAAGTACCTCCATTTACTTATCTTTTATAGGTAACACTTTAGTATAGGGACCAATTTTCATCCTCATTAATAACATATTATCTGTTTATTAGTATTTATAAAGCAAATATTCTGCATGACCATATTCTGCACCCCCAAATTAGAAGTTTATTGAGGCAAAAGTCATAGTTAATGGTTTGGTAATAGCGAGAATTGGCCCTTCAAATAAAGTGTGAACCATTTATCAACAAAATATGAGTGAATGGAAGTACTTACACTTTAGAAAATGCTTTTCATTCATATACAGTTTTCTCTGTTATATTTATTAATTTATTTTTTCTATTTTGTATTAAGTTTTCAAAAAAAAAAAAAATTCTAAATACATTTTAAAACCCAAATTAGCCTGATGTGGTTATATAACAGAGCATGTTGAATCAACCTACAACCTATATATTTGAGTCTGCATCAGTGCTGTTTTCATTACTTAAAACTAAGAAAAGTTACCTAAAAAGTATGTTAATGAAATAAATTAAATGCTAACCGAAATAAAAATAGAATATAAAATACTAAATATCTAATTTTCTTTTAATTTACATTGAAGTACAAAAACCACTGAAACTAAAACTTAAAATAACTAAAGTAAAAGTGAAATATAAGACATATTTTAGAAAACAAAAAGTAATAAAAAATGACCGAAACAAAACATTACTACAATGTTCAAACTAAAATGATAAATGAAAATGTAAAAATGTTGTAAAAATGTGTAAATACTAAGTAATGAGCAATGAGGTTTTCCTGCACCTGTGCAATGGTACGGTCAGGACACCAGCTTCGTATCAGAAGCAGTTTGCGGAAAGCATCCAGTTGGCTCTCATAACCATCAGGAAGAGGAGTCTCCTCTGGAGTGGCTTCATCAAACCAGCTCTTCCAGGCACGGTCATTGCGGGTCACCTGGGTTAGGAGAGCAGAGAAGGGATGCAGGCTGGACAACTGCACTAAGTTTAGCCATGTTGTGTCCAGGATCCAGCGTCTTGGCTTTGGCTCGACAGAGTTTAGATCCAGAGATGCTCCACCTGAAAGAAGATAAAAAAATAATTACTTAGCCTGAAATAAGTTCTTAAATGGACAGTATTACAGGGAATTTAGTTAGTTACTGATGCTATGTCCAACAAACAATGCTGCTCTTACATTACAGACCATGTAAAAAAAAAAAAATTGCAGAGCAAAGAGGAAACTGTCAACACTCTGACAGACAAAACAGAGCAGGTTACTTTAGGTATAAAACAAGGTCTCAGCTTTAAAATGTTGTCTTTTTTAAGAAATTCAAGCAATAAATACCATTTTGTGGCTCTTTAATGTGCCATGACAGATTGCTGTATTGCCTCAGTTCAAGCAGCAACACATGAACCGATCATCTTTTTATATTTACTTAAAGGATGAACATCATAACATTTTATTTAAACCGTGGAAATATGTCAACACACAACATTTTTCAAGTTTATTTCCACCAAAGTTGATCTATTACTATCCTGTCTGATTTTTTGTCAGACAGAAATACAGATTCTGCGTTATGATTGGTCAGATCACCTGTCAGTGGCGCTCTTTGCGAGTGGTCATTTGTGGGAATATTAAGATATATTGAGTGGCCATCAACTGTAACTTCTGTGTGATGTTGTCTGATTAAATTGAAGCTAAATGCAGTTAAAATTAATTGTGATATTGAGATAAATCACAAAGTACTCATCGTCATCTGGTAAACATTATGGTTCAAACCTTTGATGAAGGTCTGAAACTCGCTGTGGGAAACATTTTTGGCCTGTAGGTCTATCTTCAGTGTCAGAAGCAGCGTAAAGATGAACTTGTGATCTTCATAGAGTCCCCGAGCAGTATAGTGGAACACTTCAAATGTGAGGTACTCCATGATGTTGTCTAGTCTTTTAGCTGTAACGTGGGATTTTGGCGACTTCTCCATAGACATGTCAAAGATGCCCAGAAATTGGCGTAGTGAAGTTTGGTACATCAGATTGACCAGGCTCATCTCCACAATCAGGAAATAGAGGATGCTCCCCCTGGTGGCCACTGGACGGTACTCCTCTCGAGTGTTGTTGATGTTCATTTCGGTTTCTGCAGCAACTGCTAGCTTTTGACTCACCTAGGGGATGGCAGGATATTATAGGTATCAAAACATCATTTTATAAGTCAGCTTAAAAGCACATGACTATAAATGAAGGAAGTACCTCCTGTGCTATAGTCTTGGTGACTCTGAGCACCTCGATAAGAGACTCATCCTCCACTAGAGAGCCCTGAATGCTGGTTAACTTGTACAGAAGATTGCTCTCCAACTCCTGCATCTTCCTCTTGTTCGATGTCACTTCTTCCAAGAGCTTTACACGTTCAGCCTCCATTTCCTTGATTGGAAAATAATTGATTAAATGAATATTACATCTGAAAACTACATTATTGTTTGAGTGATTGCACAGAATGCAATATCTAGTTCACTTATTATGTGACCAGAGTAATTATAGTTGACTAAAACTAAAGCTAAAATTAAAACTTAACTGAAAATAAAAAAGCATTAACTGACAAAAAAAATAAATAAATACAGACGAAAAAATATTATAATATATTATTTAAAAAAATGACAATAAAATGACTAAAATTTTGACAAAAATTGAAATGTAAAATCTAAAAATATAAAGTTATTTCAAAATATTAATAAAAACTATAATAGTATTTTAATGATAATAAAATAGCACTGTCTTAGACTTGCCTTTTTCTCTATGAGAATGACTCTGCCGAGTAACTGGTCTTCCAAACCCTTCATAGTTACTGTAAAATCCACCACTGCTGTCTTAGCATTTATTTCTGGGCTGTATGCAGGGTTGGCTAGTTTAGTTGTGATGTACATAGTAAATGTATCCATTACATCCACTTCTTTGTCCCCGACTTTAACCTAACATAAGAGAAAAGGTCTTGTCTTGTATCACAATAAATTTAGAAATGTAAAACAAATTATATAATTTATTCTAGAAGTCAACTTACTTTAGAAGTTTTTCCAGACTTTATGAAGTTCTTCTCCAGAATGTTATCCAGGACAGGATCAAGCTCTTCCCCAACATCCTCTAAGAGCAAAGGTTTGCCCAGGGACAGGCAGTCTTCCAGGTGAGTTCGGAAATATTTGTTGTTTAGAGATGTCACCTGATGGGAAGAAAAACAACCAATGATTAAATGATTTAATTACACTGATAATTACAGTAATGAGAATATGACCAAACTTAGACTAAAACTGGTATCAAATCAGTACCTGTAGCTCATTATTGCTTTCTCGGTTCTTGATCCAGATCTTGCCTTGGCCTTGTGGATCGATGAGCAAAGGATAACGAGAAGCTTTTGTTACGATAATGCCATTCTGAATGGAGAGGTCATCATTGGGGAGACCCTGCAGGTTCCATTCTCCTATAGTTGCATTATCCACCAGCATGCTGATCAAATTCAGGTTCTGTGTGGGAAAACATGACAACCATTTTAGAAGATTAATAAACTGTAAAAGCAACATCTCATACATGCTTGAAGGAATAATAAGTTGTTGTTGTTGAGATATGAATTGAAAAAGACTCAGGATATACCTCGCTGTAAGGGATGCGGCGGATATTCATCTCTTTCTTCCACTGCTGCGTAAGTAAGCTGCGGTACTCCTGGTTAAAAGGCCCAGAATAGGACAGAAATCCTGTTGCTAGTAAAACATCCCCCACTAAATCTTTGATCTGTCTCTCGAACTGAGCACTGCTCTCTGTCCACCGAATCTACAGAGGTAGTAGGCATTTGAATATTTTTAAGTGTCATTTTCAGTGCAGTCAAACATCTGTAGTGTAGCTCTCATTTCATTTAATGTAAATCCTGCAAGGAATTTTCAAACCTTTTCTCCACCAAGTCCATCTATAAGTGCCACAGCATTAGACATTTTCTTCTTGCATGCGTCAGCATCATCCAGCAGGTCTTGCTTTTCCTTCATGGCAGCATCATACATTGCCTGTGCAAAAATGTGCATAAATTTAAATATAAATATTTGGAAATTCATAGAATTACAAATGCATATCCAAACTTTAGTGTTTACTATATATTAATACCAAAAATCAATCATTCATCTTCAATAAGAAAACTAAAAGTGCCATTTTGCCCGTATCTGCAGAAGAAGGCACATTTGAGAACTGTTAATGTAATCAAAAGTCTATTTTTTAACAAAATAAAGCTGATTCTTGCTTATATATCACATATGTATCACACCTGAGCCTCGTCCAGCTCTTTCTGCTTCGCGTCTAGCTGCATCTGAGCCTTTGATAGTTCTTCTTGTGCTACAGCCAAACGAGCCTCTTGAAGCTTTAAGCTAGCCTGCGGTAATTCATAAAGAGGTTTTCAAAAACACATTTTTTAAAAGAGATTCATAGTTTTATTCATTTATGTATTAAACTGCACAAATGTGGAAGTAAAGTAAAATTACATTTCAAATAAATGCTGTTCTTTTGAATTTTCCATCCGGTGAGCATAAGTAACATCATTAAAAAAAACATCACAAAAAAATCTTAAAGGTAGCATAGTTTTCAGTTAGGTTAAATATTTTTGTTTAAAGGATTAGTTCACTTTAAGAATAAACATTTCCTGATAATTTACTCAACCCCATGTCATCCAAGATGTCTTTCTTTCTTCAGTCGAAAAGAAATTAAGGTTTTTGAGGAAAACATTCCAGGATTTTTCTCTATATAGTGGACTTCAATGGTGCCCAACGGGTTGAAGGTCCAAATTGTAGTAATTGCAAATTACAGTTTCAATGTATCTTTACACATTTCACATTACTCATTACTTAATCATGTTGGAAAAATCATGCACGGTTATGCCTAGTTCACACTACAGGATTTTAAGCCCGATTTGGAAGTTAACAACAGGTCGAGCTGTGTTCGGGGAAAATCAGCGGGTGATTGGCGCTCGTCAGTTTTTATGTGCAAACTACTCAAGAACGCATCAAAGAGGCTTGCTGACATGTCGCCGACGATCTGAAGATGTTTAAAGTCATGTAGTGTGAATCTTGCTTAAGTTCTTTGTGTACTTCAGTTCAAAAAGGTAGGATAGGGTGAAAAACTCATTTCAAAAACTTCAAAATCATCCAACATTGTTGTTTTACCTTTTTTAGTAAAGAAGTTTGACTTTCTTTTCATGTTTGCTTTGTAAACACTGGGTAGGATGTGCGTGATTACATAATTTGTGAGGTCGAGCTAATGCAAGACGACCATTTGTGTTTTTAGAAAATGACAGTTTCAATAGATTAGACCCTTATTCCTCAACTGTAGAGCCCTTTGAAGCTGCACTGAAACTGCATTTTGGACCTTCAACCCATTGGCCACCACTGAAGTCAACTACAAAAGTCCTGGAATGTTTTCCTCAAAAACCTTAATTTATTTTTCGAATGAAGAAAGAAAGACATGAACATCTTGGATGACAAAGGGGTGAGTATTTATCAGGAATTATCAGGAAATTTTAGTTCTGGAAGTGAACTAATCCTTTAAGCACATTCTGCGAAAGGCTGGTGAGACATCACCTTTAGGGGCAGCACTTCCTTATTGATGCCAAAGAATTCCACCATTGCTTCAGTCCAGGAACAGAGCCCTGCTACATTACCACAGGTCCTTTTAGCTGTTTCTAGGTTGTAGTCTTCCATCGCCAGATATGGAGTGAGCAGTTCAACCATCTCCTCTGTAATAGTGTCCTTTAAAACAAAAAATGTCAAAGAAAATGTGATGCTGTTGCACCGTTAAAGCAAACTACAAATATATAAGTATTTTTGACTATTGCTACAAATATACCTGTGCTACTTAAGACTAGTTTTGTTGTCCAGGGTCACAAATAAGGTCATATAGAGATTCATATGTTTAATCTCTGCTTTATTTTTGTCCAAGTGTCAATTCCACTGTGGCTGTGCTAACTATCTGACTTTGATGGCTGGATATTCTGTCATACTGGCCTAAGGCTGCTCTAAACTTGGATCATTACTAGGCCACTATAACCCTGTTTACGTAGTCCAAACAGATTCATTCACCAGCAACCACTGACCCACATCCTAAAGGTCGCTCTGTCACTGATAGAGTGAATAACAGAATGTCTATATTAATAATGCACACTAAATATATTTGGGGGTTTCCACTCGAACAGAAGTGTTCAAATGGCAGTCACAAAAGATTCATGGAGCTCCATATAGACAGCATTAATAACTTGGAGAGATGAAGTGATTTACTATTGGTGTTACATGAGTGCAATAAGGGAACGGGATTTTCAAAATTAGTGCTCATCCTGAGTATAACATAAACCCTAAAGCCTGACATATGACAAAACTGTAAAGATAACTTTACCATGGCTCATCCAATAAGACCAAAGCCAGATTTATCACTTTAATACAGACCTATAACGAAGATTGGATTAGTATCACAGTGCTGTCTGACCTTGTTGAAGTACAGCAGCATGCCAAGGAATCCAGAATTGTTCATTAATTTAAGAGCTTCACTCCATGAGGGTTTCACACAGGGTCTCTCGGGGTCCATGGTGACCACATCCACCCGCCGCTGGAACAGCAGCAGCACACAGTCCATGATCCGCATGATCAGATGTGGGGGCTTTCCCAGTTTACGCACTGTTGCGATGTCAGCAGGCTTTATGGTCTAGAAACCACACATGTTTTAAGTTGACTAAATTCAAGGTCAATGCAAAACATTTAACTAAATTGTGTTTCAGAAGTGATTTAGCATGCTCCAGACATCTACCTTTAGTGCAGCCTCAGCTGCTTCTAATGCTGGTTTGGCCGCCTCAAGTTTGGACTCAGCCACTTTCTTGTCCCCCTCTATCTCATCCACAATTGCCTGGGCTTTATCTTTCACCTTCTGTACTTGAGCTTTCACTTTTTCCGCAGCTTGTGCCTTGGCAGTGACCTCCTGCAGAACTTCACCTGCTTTCTTGTTAGCCACCTCCAGCACCTTCTCCTTCTCTCTCAGCTCCACACGAAGCTCATTAACAGACTGTTCGGCCTCCATGAGTCGCTCGAGACCTGCAGATCAGATGAAAGCGTTTGGAGTATTAACAGATGCTTTGGTGCTGCATCATAAAGTGTTCTTATGATGTCTAATTTTAAATTGTCAGATGCTTATTTCAACTAATTATCTGTAAAAGTGGTTTCTCAGAATTTTCTTCCAACTAAATAAAAGAACAGCAACAAATCTTAATTCAGAATCTATAACAGATGCACACCTGTATTCATTCGCTCCGCAAGCATTCCCACATGTTCAATTTTTTCTGAGTAAATCATCTGGTATCCTTTAATAAATGTCAAGTAGGATTTGGGTGTCACATAGGTCTGACGCCTGAAGCGCTGGAAGTACTCTGTGCAGATCTCTGCCACCATGTCTTGGAATGTTCCCATTGTTTCTACCAGGCTCTTCTTCACCTCGTCTGAACAGCGCAGTGAATAGTTGGAGAGGAAATGCTGAGCCACGGCTACTAAAGCATCCCGTGGCCAGCGCTGGAACCAGTCCACAGTGCAGCCCGAGATGAGGCCGGGGAACTTCAGGGCACGGGAACGCAGTTTCTCACCAACCGGAGAGAAGCAAAGAGCCACGTGGAGGTTACTGCGCACCCTTGACAGGAAGTAGTTGTAGAGGTTGTCGATGGTGGGTGGGCAGCGTGGGAGATCCTTCTTCATGACTGGAATAAGACTTTGGGTGATCTCATCCACCTCGTCTCGAGCAAATAGGTTTGAGACTTCACCCGATGCCAGAACGTTGTTCATGTACTCCAGAAAAGCTTCATCCTTGATGTCATTGTCTGTGAAGATGAAGGTCACGCCCTTCCCTTCCAAACCTGCGATTCTGTACAGGGCTTTCAGGTCCTCAATTAGGTTACTCACATTGTATGTTCTGTAAGGGAAAATAATATGTTAAATCTTGCAAATAGGAGCTCATTTAATAAAATATATACTGAAGTAAATATAAATCATCGATAGAATGTATGAGTACTGTGTCCTAATAAACTATAAGGTCTTTCACACATTGCTTAACACCAGCTTATCATACTTCTAAACCCTGCTTTTAACCCTGGGTTGAGGAACATGATTCACAAAACGTGAAACATTGAAAAAAATTACCCAGCATTCAGTTTACACAGGGTGTGAAAGGCCCTTATGTCAACAATGCGAAATCAAACAACTACATTTAAGGGGGGGGGGGGGGGTCCAATGCTGTTTCATGCATGTTAAGTTATTTACACTGTTAAAGAGTTGGATTCTCATTGCCAAAGTTTCAAAAAACAATTGGACAGATAACAGAGTATTTATGTGCCAAATTCACATTTCCGGGTTTCTTACAAGTATTGGAAAGTTTTTTTTTTGATCATGGCTCTTCATGACGTCCTGAAGGGTGGAATTCCTTGTATGGGCATTTCTCCCAGAAGAGCGCACCAGAGCGAGCGCAAAAGCGCGCCTATCAACACGCTTTGTTCGGCTGCACTGCTGCACAGGACTCAATTGGGAAGAAAGAGAGTTTTGCAAGTGTGTTTGTTGACGAACGTTTTATAAACAAGGCCCAGTTCGACACTGGATTTACACATCATTTGATACTGAAAGATGGAGCAGTCCCAGCTATAAAAGATCTCATCATGATTCAGAACTGCAGGTAGTAAGTGAAACGGCATCAAATGTATGTGTTTTTATTGGCAATCGCCGCATGAGTGCTTGTCAATCTTTAGCTCTGCCCACAGCATGCTTCCAGGAGGTCAGCTGTTTTCTGAGAGAATCGTAAAGCTATCTTTCTTTTGTAAATATGATAAAACTAAAGACTTTGTGGATATATAAAGGATGCAGTATTACCCTACACTGCAAAAAATGCTTTTCTTACTTAGATTTTTTGTCTTGTTTCCAGCCAAAATATCAAAAAATTCTTAAATCAAGAAGGCTTTTCTAAATAAGTAATAATTATTTTCTTGTTTTCAGAAAAAGCAAGTCAAATTTAAGTGTGTTTTTGATTTGGACAATGGGGTATGCAAAAAAATCTTATTTCAAACAGAAAACAAGATTATATTGTTTACCCCACTGGCAGATTATTTAGCTTGTTTTTTTCTGAAAACAAGAAAATAATTTTGACTTATCTAGAAAATCCTTCTTGATTTATTTATTTTTTTATATATTTTGGCTAAACACAGGTCAAAAAGTAAGAAAAGCATTTTTTGCAGTGTATAGCTACTCAAGATTAACATGAGTGTGTGTGTAATGCCCCCTTTAATAACAATTACAATATTCTCACCGTGTCAGTGTGATTTGAAAGCTCTGGTATCCGGCAATAAAAGATGAAAGTCGGGTGAGACTCTGTTTCCCAGAACCCCCGACTCCAACCAGTAGTGCATTACCACGAGCCGTCCGGATTATCCGTGAGATTTTCATCAAATGGATCATGGCATCCTGTGAGAGTGTACAGAGAGATTCAAAAATAAATAAATAAGAAATAATAATAATACATATATTATAACATACACCTTGCAAATCTGCAAAATGTTCATACAAAATCATACAAAATGCATGTTATTTTTAATTCAATACTGACCTGCATAAGATATTTCACATAAAAGACATTAATATAATAGTCCAAAAGAAAAATAATAATAGTTGAATTTATAGACCCTATTCAAAAGTTTACATATGCTTGATTCTTAATACTGTGTCATTACCTCAATGACCAACACCTGTGTTTTTTCTTTGTTCAGTGACAGTTGTTCATGAGCCCCTTGTTTGTCCTGAACAGTTAAACTGCTTGCTCTTCTTCAGAAAAACCCTTTAGGTCCTACAAATTCTTTGCTTTTTCAGCATTTCTGTTTATTTGAACCATTTCCAACAATGACTGTATGACCTTGAGATCCATCTTTTCACACTGAGGACAACTGAGGGACTCATGTGCAACTATTACAGAAGGTTCAAATGCACACTGATACTTTAGAAGAAAAACGATGCATTAAGAGCCAGGAGTGTAAACTTTTGAACAGAATGAAGACATTTTTTTTATTTTGCCATAATATCATATTTTTTTAATTTAGTACTGCTCTGCTTACATGTTTACCCTGATATTCGAATTCAAAAGGTTTTCATCCCCCAGCTTATTGTTTTTCCTTCTGAAGCATTTTTATTATTATTCAAAGTTATATTTATTTTTTTACCTTTTTGCCATTTATTGGATAGAAAGGACTCAAACTGAGCTGCCATTTTTGTTACTAACCTCAAAGAAGACCAGATCCATGGCTGCTCCTCTAACAGTTTCATTATACTGTTGCTGAAAGAAAGACAGGCGCTCTGAGAGGGCCTTGAAGGAAGGAATGGGCTCATAGATCTTTGGTGTCTCCGCTTCTGCATCTTCAGGTTCATCTCCCGTCATTTCTGGAGCGTCCCGAAGGAAATCCACAAAATAAGCTTCCGTTGGCCCCTGCTCCACAAGGCCAGGACCATGATCCTGTACTGTGATCTTTAGGTCAGTGGCAAAATCAAATAACAAACACAACTAAATAAATACACGTAATACAATTTAAATCTATGATTCTTTTATTAAACCCATTAAGAAGAAATGCAAGTTAGGATTTAGTTGACATACCCTCTCTAAAATGCCATTGAATGTCTCGCTGTCCTTCTGATCAATAAAGCGGTCAGCGATGACCCGTGTGCACTCATGGCGGAAAAGAGATGCCAGAAGTTGAGGCGTCCTACATACTTCTGATCCCACAGTGAGAATCCCCTGCCATATCCTGCTCAGATCTCGCAGGTTAAAAATGTAGTGGAACTTTGCAGGGGAAGGCAGCATCTGAAAACAATAATAACACAATATCGTTATTTACACTAGGGTTGATAATATTTTTTTATGTTTTTGAAGGAACTGTCTTATGCTCACCGAGGCTGCATTTATTTGATCAAAAATACAGTAAAACAGTAAATTGTGAAATTACATTTTGAAATAAAAATTTTAAATTAATATACTTTAAAACATAATTTACTTCAGTGATAGCAAAGCTGAATTTTCTAAATGATCAGTTAAATTTTTTAGATTTGCTTTGATGAATAGAACATTTCAAAGAAAAGCATCTATTTAAAATAGAAATGTTTATTACAATGTAAAACTCTTTACTATCACTTTTGATCAATTCAGTGCTTCTTTGCTCAAAAAAAAGAGGAAAAAAAAAACTGACCCCAAAGTTTTGAATGATAGCATATATAAAATATATTACAAGAGTTAAACAATATTAATGCAGCTCAAAGATTAATTCAACAATACTGACCACATGAGGGCACCATTTTCTAATCATTTGGACCACTGTGTGCTGTGCATGCATGCTTTGAAAGCCTCAGAACAAATCAAATCAAATTTGGAGGAGACTACAGATTCCCACCCCTATATTTCATGTACAATAACAAAAATCTCTTCTGACCATATTATGAAAAGCAGTACCTTAGCTTTGACCGCTTGCCACACTCTCCTGGTGGTGGGGACCAGGGCAGCAGCTAGAGAGCACACTTCTTCTGAGAACCCTCTTTCTGGGCAAAAATAACCACTGGCCAGTGTTAGAAAGATCTTATCTATGGAGGAGTTGGATGGCAGAGTGCAGTTAAACACACAGAACTGGCGTTTGAGTCGTTGGGGGATATCATTACGGCCACCTCCAGGGTGGATCATGGCAGCCACCAACAGCAAGTCGACTACGGTTGTGAATTCCCCAGACCGTTCCAGGCTGTAGAAACCTCCCTGCACCATCAGCTGGCGAACAATCTCATTAGTGATCTGTGTGATGAACAAAAACGATGGAGCCTCAGTCAAAGCGAATAAGAAATAGGATGCTATAGAGGGCTGTAGGGAAGACATATTTTTGTAGGCCGAAGCCTGGAAACATCCTGTTCTATCACCCTAAAGTCCTGGGTTTTATAGTGGACATTAAATTTCATCATTATCCAGGTTGGGTTACAAAAATGTGTCATCACGGCAGCACACTATTATTGTTTACTTATTAAAATGTTGTACTACATTTAGTAGTTATGCCTTGTTATTTGACAAATCCCATTGCAAAATGTTAATTATTTTACCAAAAAGAGAGGGATCATTTTTATTTAGTACTGACCTGAATAAGATATTGCACATAAAAGACATTTACATATAGTCCACAAGAGAAAATATTAGTTTAATTTATAAAAATGACCCTGTTCAAAAGTTTACATACACTTGATTCTTAATGATGTGTTGTTAGTTGAATGATCCACGGCTGTGTTTGGTGATAGTTGTTCATGAGTCCCTTGTTTGTCCTGAACAGTTAAACTGCCTGCTGTTCTTCAGAAAAATCCTTCAGGTCCCACAAATTTTGTGGCTTTTCAGCATTTTTGTGTATTTGAACCCTTTTCAACAGTGACTGTATGACTTTGAGATCCATCTTTTCATACTGAGAACAACCGAGGGACTCATATGCAACTACTACAGAAGGTTCAAACGCTCACTAATGCTCCAGAAAGAAAAACAATGCATTAAGAGCATTTTTCCTTTTTCCTTCTGGAGCATCAGTGAACGTAATTCAGTTGACCTCGGTGTGAAAAGATGGATCTTAAAATCATACAGTCATTGTTGGAAAGGGTTCAAATACACAAAAATGCTGAAAAACCAAAGAATTTGTGGTACCTGAAGGGTTTTCTGAATAACAGCGGGCAGTTTAACTGTTCAGGACAAACAAGGGGCTCATGAACAACTATCACTAAACAAAATAAAACAGCTCTAGATCATTCAGGTAACAACACAGTATTAATAATAAGTGTAAATTCAACTATTATTTTCTTTTGTTGACTATATGTAAATATCTTTTATGAGAACTAGCTTATACAGGTGAGTACTAAAAAAACAACATGCATTTTGTCTGATCCCTCTTATTTTGGTAAAGTGATTAACATTTTGCAGATTCTGGAAGGTGTATGTAAATTGACTTCAACTGAATAGTGTGCTTAAAGAAATGGACAAAAGGTTACATTTTTGGCAAATTAAGTCATAAAGGAGCATGTGACTCCTCACCTGGTCACCCCACTCATTGATAACTGGCATGTTGATGTCATCAATAAAGACGGTCATCTTCTTCCCACCTGGAGGTCCATAGGTGGTGCCCATGCGTTTGTCTATGTAACTCTCAATAGTCTGCTGGAACATGCCAGGTAAAGTGGCTGAGGAGAAGTTTAGGCTTTTGCTTAAATGCGTTTCTGGGTCATACTTGCTCATGTAGCCCTGTGGGGAGGTTTGGATCACATAGGTTGGCAGAATTAATTTCAGCATGGAGAATTTGCATGACCAAATAGCACAGATTAAGTAAAAAAAAAAAGATGTGGCTGTACCTTGATCATGACTGTCTTGGCTGTTCCCTGTTCACCAATGAGCAGGACCGCTTTGCCTTGCTTTATAATGGTTTGCATCAGGAAGTCCGTCCGTACATTGTCGACATTGGGTACGAGAATAGAGCCATAGTCAGGAACTGAGTCTTTAGGGTAGTGATACTCTGGCACCTAATGATGACATTGCAAGGTATGTTTAAAAATCATGACTTATCCATGCAATGAAAAAAGATCAACAGGAAGGTTGGCACAAATCAAAATAAGGAACATTTTAGCATGTGGCATGCTATAATAAAAGATAATAACATTATGGTCTTACCCTTGTAGACCAGAGATCCCACTCTCCAGTTGCACTGACCACAAACTCAAAGATGGTCTGGTCCCCCTGTGTGGTGGGCAGGTCCAACTTGGCATTGTGCTTTTTAAGGAACACCTCCATCTTGGCTCGATCATCCAATTCCAGCAAAGCACCAACAGACCACATAACAGCAAATATGAAGAGACGTTTGATGTGAGCTGCTGTTAGGTGTTTCTCTTCAACGGCTGGCAACAGGCCCTGTTTTAACAAATCAGAACCATTTTATATTTGAGCTTCTTCAAATACAGTTGAATTTAAAAGTTCAAGTACTCCTTGCAGAATCTGCAAAATGTTAATTATTTTACCAAAATAAGAGGGATACAAAATGCATGTTTTTTTTTATTAAGCACTGACCTGAATGAGATATTTCACATAAAAGACGTTTACACATAGTCCACAAGAGAAAATAGGTCAATTTATAACAATTACCCTGTTCAAAAGTTTACATACACTTGATTCTTAATACTGTGTTTGTTATCTATGTTTTTTTTTAGATAGCTGCTCATTCCCTTGTTTGTCCTGAACAGTTAAACTGCCCGCTGTTATTCAAAAAAGTCCTCAGATCCCACAGATTCTTCGGTTTTTCAGTATTTCTGTACATTAGAACCCTTTCCAACAATGATTTTGACATCTAGCTTTTCACACTGAGGACAACTGAGGTACTCATAGAAAAAACTATGCATTAAGAGCCAGGGATGTAAACTTTTGAACGGAATGAGGATGTGTGCATTTTGCATATTTTTTCATTTAGTATTGCCCTTCAGAAGCTACAATAGATACTTACATGTTTCCCAGAAGACAAAAAAGTTCAAATTTACCATGATCTTCAAATGTAAAAAGTTTTCACCCCCAGCTCTTGCTTAATGCATAATTTTAGCTTCTGAAGCATCAGTGAGCATTTGAACCTTCTCTAATAGTTGCATGTGAGCCCCTCAGTTGTCCTCAGTGTGAAAAGATGGATCTCAAAATCATACAATCATTGTTGGAAAGGGTTCAAGGTCTGTGGGGCCTTAAGGACTTTTCTGGAGAACGGCAGGCAGTTTAATTGTTCAGGACAAACAAGGGACTCATGAACAACTACAAAAAACAAACACAGCTGTGGATCATTCAGGTTACACACAGTATTAAGTATCAAGTGTATTTAAATTTTTGAATAGGGTCATCATAAATTCAACTATTAATTTCTCATGTGGATTATTTGTAAACGTCTTTTATGTGAAATATCTTATTCAGGTCACTATTAATAAAAAATAACATGCATTTTGTGTGATCTCTCTTATTTTGGTAAAAAAAAAATTACATTTTGCAGATGCTGCAAGGTGTATGTAAACTTTTGACTTCAACTGTAACTACCATTTGCCAAGATTATAGATCAAGGTTATCATTTTTCTGTCTATTCTTCTGTCTTTTTCTGAGTGCTAACTGATATATTAAACTTTATATACCTGAAAATGATTGTGACTTTGCATCACAGTTTACCTGTAATAAATCGATTGTTTGCTTGATGTACATGCACTCAAGCAGCTGCATTTTTGGAGAAACCGCAGTGAAGACAAAAGTCATCAAATCCTGTGGAAAATAGTCAAAAGTCAGTGAGAGTGTTTCAAAACTGTGTACAAACTCTTCTCTGACCTTTCCGCAGGCAAAGTCAAAAAAATCAATAGAGCTTTTCATATTCATAAACCACTTAATGGCTTAAATGGTTTACAAGCGTTGTATTGATCCATTTTTGTATTGATGTTTTACCCACTTCATATAACTAGATACCTCTCAAAATGTAACTAAATATTCTTGTTATGACAGTTAAAATGTACTCCAATAATCTATGTATCTCACACCTGATAGACAGAGTTGAAGGAGGCTAGTAGAATGTCAGCCTGTGTTGCTGGGATCTTTTGCAGCCAGGCCTGCAGTATAGGTTGCCAGTCCAAAACAGAGGAGCTCATGAAGACCATTCCGTTGCGTGACACAGTGGCAGGAGATGCATTGTCGATGTTGTGTGGTTCAAATACCACCTTGCAGTTGGGAGCCATTGGTATTCTGTCTCCATTTGCCAGGGTGAGGGTTTTGTTGTCGTCTAAGACGGAGTTGAGATTTTCAATCCAGATGGCATCGACTGGACCATCAAGAACAATCCATATGTGTTCTCCCTGTGAATACCATTTGGGATTATTAAGTACTTAAGATGTAAATGTCAAGAGCAGCAGGTCATTTCTGACACAAAACAGGATGAAAACTTTAATATTTCATAAGCAACTCTGTCACCTTCTTGGCCTTTAAAGTTTTTCTCCACAGTGTGGAGAAGACACCATCTGTCCAGTCATTTGTGGCCACATCCAATGTGCCAAACATCTGGGAGGCAGTAATAGCCTTGGGATTCATTCTCATTTCTTTGTGTGGATTTCCACAATCTGTCATGGCTTTCATTAGAGTGTGGATACATGTGGTTTTTCCTGTTCCACTGGGACCGAGAGTCATCATACCTGCACACAGAGAACAAAAAGATGGTATGAGGACAGCATTGTCGTCTTTACTGAAACACCCTGTGCATATGACAAAACTCATTCTTCTAACTTTAATAGAAGTAAAATGAATAATGTCTAACCATGTCTCACTCTCTGTGTCTCATACAGCTGTACAAGTTTGAGAATCCAGGGTGGGTGTGCAATCAATCCGGCTTCTTCAGCTTGTTTGATGATTGCAGCTTCCAGGTCAGGATAACCGGCTTTATCCAGCTGGATGCCCGGAAACAAGTCGTTTATCAGACTCATGAACAGGGGCTCATCTTCATCCACCTGTGTGGAGGGAAAGCCAAGAATACAGTTGCTAAACATTTCTGTGACACCTTGAAACATTTACTCTATTTCAATTTATTTCCAGGTGTTATTTCAAACAGATTTGGATCACCAGTTTGGAGAGGTTCATGTCACGCAGAACTCTCATGACCACAGTCTTTTCTGGCTCAGTTGGGTTGGATCTCTTCACAGCACCCAGAGTTCTCAAAACAGACAAGATGTTCCTCAAGCCAAAGTCATAATGGACCTGTTGAGCGATACAAAAATGATCAGCAAGATGTCCATCAACAAAGGAAATGGGTGGGCTTCATGACTGACTTTAAAAAGCTGCTAGATTTGGTGTTAATAATGTATTATGAGTACCTGTTTAGAAAGCTGCTCCTCACACAGTTTGTACAGTGTGTAAAACTTGCGGCTGAGGACTTGGTTTTCACGAAAACCTGCGCTGGCAAGTTTCACTCTCATGATGATGGCTCGGTCAGGCACCATCATGGCCACTGTGCGGAACTGAATTTTCAAGTTCTCAGGAAGCTCCTGTCGCCCAGCATAACCTGGGTTCTGTAATGATAAATGACCGTTTAAAAGAGGGGGAAATATTAAAGAAAGAATAAAACTGAAAAAAAATATTAGGTTGTTTCCCATATGGCAGGGGTGCCCAAACTCGGTCCTAGAGGTCCGGTATTCTGCAGAGTTTAGCTTCAACCCCAATTAGACACACCTGAACCAGCTAATCATGCTTTCACTAGGCATACTAGAAAATACCCGGCAGGTGTCTTGAGGTAACTTGGAGCTAAACTCTGCAGGACACCGGCCCGCCAGGACTGAGTTTGGGCACCCCTGCCATATGACTGTAAGTATAGTTCCATGACATACAAAGTGTGTCACATTACCATAGTAAGGAAGATGCCAAACTCTCTATCCATATCCACCACATCTCCATCTGTGAATATGAATTGAGTTTTTTTGTTCTTCTTGCACTGCAGGACGATGTAGATTTGCTGAGCAGCTACTGAGAGCACAGGCAGCTCGATGCGGTTGAACTCATCAAAACAGCCCCATGCGCCAGACTGAGCTAATCCTGTTTGACAAACATTATAAACATGAAACGCCAATGGAAAAAGTCCACACATGTTAAATATGCATTCGCTATCTTGATTGAGGTTCAAACAGGTGCTTTGTATAAGGTAAAAGAGAAGTAAGTTTAGGTGCACTTAACCTTTATAGATACGACCAAGTCCACGGAAGTCCATCTGGTCGGAGCAATTGAAAACAACCACGTATTTTCCCAGGCAACGGCCCATGTCTTTGGTGGTTTCTGTTTTTCCTGTCCCAGCAGGACCAGCAGGGGCCCCTCCCATACTCATCCCTAAAGCCTGGGCCAACGTGATATAACATCTGCAAGAAACCAACCAGAAAAAAATAAACAGGTGGTTAATGCACTGGAGACAATGGGTACTACTCATTAAGAACCATTTTTTGTTGATGCTGCCTTATAGAATCTGGCATCTTTAATATATCTACACTTGCCTGTCAGTGAGAGGAGTGATTACTAGACGATCAGTGCAGCCCAGATACTCATTACAGTAATCAAATTCCACATCAGTGATTTGGATTATGCATCTATCCACATCTTCTTTGAAGTAGAAGCGGGACTGTTTCTGCCATTCAAAGTCTAAAGGTGACCTGATGTTCATCCGTACCTTGAGAGGAACATAAAAAGGCAATGCGACGGTTAAAAGGTTTTCTGCAGGTTTTATTTCAAATAAATGTTCTTTTGAATGTCCTATTCGTTAAGGAATACTGAAATGCATTATATAAAGATTTCCACAAAAATGAGCAGCACAAAACTGATAATTATAAGAAATGTTTCTTGAGCAGCAAATCAGCATATTAGAATGATTTCACTTTTGAACGATAGTGTATAATAGACCATTTGTGTTCAATTTGGTCTGTAGGTTTAAAGCTATTTCAAGAGAATAGCCCAAAAATCAATCACCAGGTCATCAAAAATGTCCTTCTGGTGAACATGTATTGTGATGAGCGTCTCATATTTGGTTCTCTCCATCTTGGTCAGATCGTGAGTTGTCATATCAATCAGTTCGTTCAAAAGATCCAGGAATTTCTGGTTAGTAGACTGCATTATCTGTACAAAAAAGACGATGATCAACAAAATATGGGAAACATCCTACAAAACAATGTTAGACTGTAAGGGAACATATATACTGAATACACTTATTTATGGGACAAGAAAGCTGGCAATTTCTAAACTACAACAACCTGATTGACATAAAACACCAAAATTAGGATTATGTTTAAACCTTTTTGTCAGTCCTGCTATTACAGAGAGCCTCCTCAGCATCTCTGGTCCAGATGAGCTGTATGCCAAGCAGTCCAACCTGAGCAGGGAACATCGACTGGAACTCCACAAGTTTGAAGCCCTGGTCACTAATAACCATGTGGGCCTGTCGTATAATGTTGTGAATGGTCTTCTTGACTCCATCCAGTAACAGACCCAGCCAGGCTTCTACATTACCCTATAGTGCGACATCATTATCATTATGGGATATTTTGTACGTTTTATCATCCATCAGGCAGAAACCATAAACCCCAATAACACACCTGTGATAGCACACCTCCCCACATAATGAGGCATTTTTAAATGTTAGCGTTAAGTATTTTTATGCAATTTAAGGAATTTAAAGGCAATCTCAGAATTTTTTTGTACCTGGGCATTGATTGGTTCACTCAGATTCACCGTTTCCCCTTCTTGAGACTGAAAGCTTAGTATCTGGTCATAGTTTTTCTCATTAAACACAACTCTGTTTACATTATCAAAAAGGTTCAACAGGTGAACCTAAAAGGCACAAGAAACAAGGAGGTTATTGAGGAATTTTCTCATTTGTTACCTGCTATAGTTTGATGATAAAAACATATATAGTGTTATATAGTATATAAGTATAATAATATATAGTATGAGCAACCCATGTTAGATTTAATATTTATTAAAGTTTGAACTATTATATGGCATAATGAATGACATAATTCTAAAATCCAAAATGCACCTGTATTGTGTGTGAGTCAGATGCCTGACCCAGAATCTCCAATAGCACAGGGTCAGAAACGAAAAAGAATCGTGGGAAGACAAGGCGTTTCTTTTCCAGGTATCCGCTCAGAGATTTCTGACACACTTCCAGCTGTTCCAGAAGGTGCGGCAGCAGCTGCTGCAGTGTCTCGTCCCCGACACAGCACTGAATCACACCAGGAATTTCGTGTGCCCGCTGCATTATCCTCTGCCATGATTTGTCGATGGTTTGAAAACGTTTAGCCTCCTGCATAGAGTACATTTTCAGAAATGTTAAGCATAAAGAATGTCACATGAGCAGTGCTTTTTGTGCAATGCATGCAAGTGAGTATCAAGAGAGCTAAAATGCAAGACACTGGCAGTGAAATACGGAAAAAGCACAAGGTCTCAAGACACGTTTTTCAAAAGTTTAACTTCTTATAACTTGAGCATTAAATATTTAGAATGCTGTGTCATGCGTCAGATGCTGAAAAATACAAGCACAATGGTCAGATGGAAAAGTACCGCAGTGGAATGGAAAAACGTGTTTTGTGTAAACAGCCCGTAAGGTAGCTGCCTATGTAGATAGCGGACAACTCATAAGGTATTTGGATTCATGCTACCTGCGGCAGTTGTTTGGCAATGTCTCCGCCCACAAAAACTGCCTCCAGGTACAGCCACAGATTTTGCACTGTGAGCCACTTCTCAATCACCTCTGAACTGTTTGACAATTTCTGCACCCACTGCTGGATGGCGGGCTTAAACGGAGCATTATATCTGAAATAAGAATTCAATCAAATTTACATTAAACTGTAATGAAATATAATATTAAATCTGACACACACACATATTAAACACACACATATGTGACCCTGGACCACAAAACCTTAAGTAGCATGTCTTAAGTAGCATGGGTATATTTGTAAAAATAGCCAAAAATACTTTGTATGGGTCAAAATTATCTCTCTTTCTTTTATGCCAAAATAATTAGAATATTAAGTAAAGATCATGTTCCATGAAGATATTTTGTACATTTCCCACCAAAAATATATCAAATTTGTCATAATTTTGACCCTTAGATTCCAGATTTTTAAATGGTTTCAAATGGTATCTCGGCCAAATATTGTCCTATCCTAACAAACAAGCTTATTTATTAAGTTTCAGATGTATCTTTATATTTTTAAACCTCAATTTAAAAAAAAAGAAAGAACTTATGACTGGTTTTGTGGTCCAGGTTCACATATATAAACACAAATTAATAACACTAATTACCTGTTACTCATTAAAGACCCAAGCACCATAAGACTGTCCTCCATTAATGCCACTTTCTCAGAGGTGTCTGATCCCTTAAGCAGCAGCTCTCCACGATTCCTGAAAGGGTTAAATAGTGTACATGTATTATGGCAAATTAACGAATTCAATATTTAATACAAATGAGTTCCTTCTCTAACCTGAATGATGCAAACACGAACTGATGGCTGCTCCATTCAGTCACAACATCTTTGAGTTTGGCCTCAATGTCTCGCTCCTTAACGGCGCTGATACACACATCCTGGCACCCAGAGGGTTTTCATAATATACTGACAGCCTTGTGCTTTTTTATGCAATCAATCTGACTCAAACCAAGGTTATGCTAAATGGAATATTTTGCCTGCACAATACCTCAATATCTTCTTTGTTCTTTAGCAGAGGTGCTTCCATAATATTTCGAAGGCTAAAATTTGCAGCTTCCACTTCAAACTTGTGGCCAGTAAGATCAGTTAAGCGCTGCCAATGTCGGGTCATCATTGCCTAGTTGTGAATGCATATGTTAATTAAAAAAATGTGTATGTTATTTTAAACAGGGTTTCTGCAGATATGAACAAGTGAAATTTAAGACTTTTTAAGACCTTTTTAATACCACCTTATATGAAAATTAAGACCTAAAATGAAAATGGAAATACACATTATATTGCAAAATGTAACATGTAATAGTTAATGTGTTTAACGTAAAAAGAAAACAAAATTTCAGCGCTGTCATAAATTATATTTATTACTACGATATACAGTGAAATATATACAGCAGACAATATTTCACATAAAAGTACCACATCACCAAGATTTTTGCTGGTGTAAATAATTTATTCTGAAGCAATATTTTTATCAGTGTTCTATCAGATTTTATAAAACGGTTAGTTCCATTCCTCGATTCTGATTGGTCAGCAGCTGTGTTTTATTCACGATACAGCACGGCTACGACCGTTTCACCCAGTGGTTCTTAATATCACTGCGCAGCACCCTTAGCAACCACCCTTAGCAACATAAACATATATTAGTTCTTATTTGAAGAAAACAATAAGAGCTAACAAGTAAAATGTAATTTTTGATTTACTGGGCGGTATGACGTTAGATGAGTGGTTTGATGAACAATTTGGAAATACGTCTGAAAAAATTAACCTAGTAAACTAGTAATGAAAAAATACAGTGCAGCAAACCAAATGGGCAGTGAAATGCTTCAATGATTGGTGTGATGAAAAGAGTTTCAGCATTGATTTTAAACAAATCTCCAGAACTCAGGCAGAACTTAACGAACTTCTCCGTAATTTCTACGGAACAGCCAGAAACTCCAAAGGTGAAGAATATGGCATCATCAGTTGTGTAGCGTTATGTGCAGGTCTGAACAGACTTCTAATCTGTAACTTCTAACACCCTCCGATGCGCATCATTCAGTAGTGTCCTGCATTAGCCAAAATCATGACTGTCCACTACATCCAGTCACATGTGAATAAATGCAAATATTTGCTAAAAACCCCCAGTAAAGACAGTGATGATGCGGTCAGGACCGTGGCGCCGACTTGCTTTGAAATATGTTTGATGATTGCGCCTGATGTGCCCGCACCCACTCTGTCTCCCGCTCCCTAGAAGTTGCCTGTTCATAAGCGAGCGCATTATTGGGGAGGTGCGCGAGTGGAAAAGGTACTAATTATTAATGATTACTGATTTGAACCAGTTTATAATAACGAAAACCAAACCTTACAAATAGATCTGAAAACCGACAAACCCCTGTAAACGTTTCTGTCAAAGGATCCAGTAAACAAATGAGTTTGAATATAAGTTCAAAACGGCTTTGCAATGCAGTTTTTTAGGCTGTAAGCGCAGCGAGAATATAACGCAATACATGGGAAAAAGGACATTTTCTCGTGCTGAGAAATAAGCAGCTGTATTTGTGTAAAATATTACATATTGTTATGATACAACAAGATATTTTGGTATGATACAACGTAGGCTATAAATAATGAATACAGCACATGAGAACTGTTCCTAGCCTGTTTTTATTTGAGCTCCATGAAATGACGCATATAGGAACATTCTGTTGCGGTTAGAGGCTATTTTTTACAGCGGAAGGCTTAATGATTTTACTTAATGAAAACATTAATACATATTTAGTTTCGATGCTTCGATGGTTATTTATTTATTTATTTATTATTTTTTTGTCAATCTTTGGTCTGTCCAATGATTGTAAACCATCATTAGGTCTGTCAGACTGAAGATATTCTATCAGTAAGACCCATCAAATCTGAATTTAAGACATTTTAAGACTTTTTAAGGCCTTTTATTTGGAAACGTTATTTAAGACTTTTTAAGGACCCGCGGACACCCTGTTTAAAAAAAATTGTTTGCTGTGTCAATGAATAGATGCTAGCTTAACATCACCTTATTTGCCATCATGTACAGTAGAGGACATGTTTCATTAAAGTCATCAATGGTCTTTTTCAGGTCATTGAAAGCTTGCCACTCCTTCAGGGCTCCAGGTAGCTTACGGATCCTTGAAAAGAATTACAAAATAAACTCTCAAATTCATATCATTTAATATACAATATATGGAGTAGTTTAGTTAGAAAGAAAGGGATAAATTCATAAAAACCTGTTCTGAAAATCCAGCAGTTCACTGTTTATCTTTTCTATATTGAGGTCGGCCCATAGTATGTCATAGTAGCCAGAAACGCTGTCAATCACAGAATTGTAGAGGCTGTACAGTTTGGACAAAAGATTGAGCTCGCGTTTGATTCTGTGAAGATCAGGATATTCTGAGATGAGAAAAAATAAATAATTAATTTTGTAAAAAGAAACTAATACTTTCATTTAGCAAGGATGCATTAAAGTGAAAAGGAAAAAAAACATTGATAATGTTACAACAACATTTCTATTTTAGAAAAAATCTAAGAATCAAGGACAAATAGTTCCACATTTCCAGCTGAAAAAAATGACAACTAGAAATTGTAAAGTTAGATCCAGAACCATAAGACCACATACAACCTGTTAAACTGATGATTATATATGTACAGTGGTTGGACAATGAAACTGACCACAATTAGTACGGTGTTGGGCCTCCTTTTGTGGCCAATACAGCATTATTCATTTTGGGATTGACAAATACATGTCATGGACAGTAGCCAGAGGGATTTTGAGACATTCCTTTTTTAGAACAGTGGCCAGGTCACTATGTGATTCTGGTGTAGAAAACGTTTCCTGACTCGCTCCTCCAAAACATCCCAAAGTGCCTCAATAATATTCAGATCTGGTGACTGTGCAGGCCATGGGAGATGTTCAACTTTACTTTCATGTTCATTAAACCTCTCTGTCACCAGTCTTGCTGTGTGTATTAGTGCATTATCATCCTTATATCTGGCACCACCTTTAGGGTACAATGTCTGAACCATTGGGTGCACATAGTCAACCTTCACACTTTGCTCTTACTGGTGGAATGTGCAAAAAGTGAAGATTGGCCACCAGGCTGCGCAAATATAACCATGAAAACTCCAACACTATATTGGCCAGTGTTTCTGTTTCATTGTCCAACCCCTTTACGTATATATGTCTATCGCTCACAGCCTCATTTTCATTCAAATTAAAGTAAATATGGCATCTACCCTATCCTTTCTAAACCTAAACCCATATTAACAAGTTAAAAAACACAGAAGCACCTGTAACAGGGAGGCCAAACAGTTCTTCACCACTAGAAAAGGTGACAAATTTCCTCCAGAGCTCATCAAACTTGGCCTGAAAAACTTGCAACCTGTCGCTGGCTTCACGTGGTGCCAAACCTGCTACTCCAGGACCACTGAACACACACAAACAGAGGCTTTATTAACACTATAATCACTGATAGAGGTACGTAAGAGATTGTATGAAGATAATATCAAAATCAACCTGTTGTCATAATCAGCATAGAAACTTTGCACAGATTGCTGGAAGACCTCAACTCCAGATACAAGCTCAGCCTTCATTTGAGGTTGAATTTCCAAAAGCTTATTCTGAGTTTCCTTTGCCTTCAAATTAAAAAGTAGAAAAATAAAAGAGAATCAACTAATACTATTTCATGTGGTCTCAAAAACTTCTCTTACCGTCACATTAAGTTCCTTCCAAGCGTACACAACCCCATCAATCTTCTCCGCATTTCCATCACTGAAGAACAGCTCATGGCGATTTAGCAGAGCGAACGATTCTTCCACTGGTCCTCTGGTGGTCTCAATCCTTATCTCTGCTTCTCTTATCTCCTGCAGGGCGGCCATCGTTTCCCTCACATCATCCAGGTCAGAGATGGGCCTCTGCAGCTGCTTGCTCACCCCATCCACAAAAGAGCTAATCTCAGCCATGCCCACAGAGGCCTTCTGGTTTAGAGCCGCACCAAATGCACGTTTCCAGGTGCGACACTCTTGAATGAGGGACAGTTTGAGGGAGTCAGTTTCGTAGAGGATAGGGAGCACAGTGCATGTGGAAGGAAGCTCTTGAATCCGGGTCTCGAATGTCTAATCAAATACATGTAGTTGGAAGTTAGGATCGCTCTCAGTTAGACTGCAGTTATCTTTAAATTTGATAGGACTTATTGAACAATTACTTACAGAATACAGAGATAGCTGGGTGCTGAATTCTGACAATAATGGTTGGGTCTCCAAAAATGCTTTCACCTGTTCTGCTGGGTCCTAGATTGGAGGAAAGCAGGAAATGTCACACATTATTTGCTTTTTGACATTATTTTCACAAACGATTATGAACTGGAGTGATTTCAATGTATTAAAAAAAATCTGAGTACCTGTTTCCACAGGGCTGAAAATTGTGACAACCCTTTCAGGATGTCCCCAGCATCTGCTTTGAGGGAGGACACCGCAGGGATAAGCTGGGACAAAGCCTTGTTCACATCCTTATGTTCTGTCACCTGTCTGTCCAGAGTCCTCAGCACGAGTGGTTTAGTGACTAGAGCCTCATCTCCAAGCTCACGCGCTGCTGCTTGCTCTGCCTGAGGTGTCACAAGACTTCTACAGTTAACTAACCTCTGAAGTTTATAATGCATCTGTAACATGCCATTAATTACCACAGGATAATTTTGTAATTATCAGGGTGTAAAAATTTGTACACATTAAGTGTACATTGACGCACTTCCCTTGGACAACGGAAGTCAGTGAGGCAATGTACTGATAACCTTAACTTGAAATATTGAAAATAAGATCATTCCTTAAATTCTGTTACCTCCAATTGTTCTTGTTGGACATGGGAATATTTCCAGAGTGGAATATCCTTTGCTGTTGAAAGTACTATGTTCACAGCTTTATTGAGAATGCCCTGCACAACAAAGACAAATTAGGAAATGTTTAGGAATCAAAATTAAAGCTTTAGGATGTAAATCCATATCAGTATGTACACTACCAGTTAAAAGTTTTTGAACAGTATGATTATTAATGTTTTTTTAAAAAAGTCTCTTCTGTTCACCAAGCTTGTATTTATTTGATCCAAAGTACAGCAAAAATAGTAACATTTTGAAATATGTTTACTATTTAAAATACCTGTTTTCTATTTGAATATATTTTAAAATGTAATTTATTACTGTGATTTCAAAGCTAATTTTTAAGCATCATTACTCTAGTCACATGATCCTTCAGCAATCATTCTAATATTCTGATTTGCTGCTCAAAAAACATGTATTATTATTGTTGAAAACAGCTAAGTAGAATTTTTTCAGGTTTCTTTAATGAGTAGAATGTTCAAAAGAACATCATTTATCTGAAATAGAAATCTAACATTATAAATGTCTTTATCATCACTTTTGATCAATTTAAAAGATCCTTGCTAAATATGAAAATGTCAAATCCTGATGGATTATAAAAACACACTTAATCAAACCACAACTTATTATTCTATGTTTGTGTTTTATGTATATAGGCCTACACTGTATAAACAACTGTTCAAAGGTTTGAGGTGTGAGTATAACTGTTTTCAACTTGAATGCTTTGTAAAATGTGAAAAACAAAGATGAATTTCAGCAGCCAATATTCCAGTCTTCAGTGTCACATGATCCTTCAGAAATCATTCTAATATGCTGATTTAGTGCTCAAGTAACATTTATTATTATCAGCTGCACCCCACACTTTTAAATAGAAGCATAAGTATACTTTCACGTCACTACCTGCATCTGTTCGAAACTCGGCCTGAAGACGATGTTGGGAATGGCCAGCTCAACAGAAATACTGAAAAGTGGAAATTGAACGGTAGCTTCACTTTGAGATGAAGACCGATACTTGGAGCTCACAACAACCAGCCGGCGCCGCAGAGAATCCAAAGAGCATTTGGTAGCTTTCAAATGAGAAACACAACATTAGTGAGTGACTAAGGGTCTCAATTTTTAGACTCTGATATATGATTCTACAATATATGTATACCTCTGACCAGAGCCTCTGTGTTCTTCTGACATAACTGTCCCATCATGATATAGAAAGCACATGGCAGACAGTGCAGACAACGTGTCTTCTGCTTGACATCGGGATGCAGACATTTGTAATCCTGAACATACACATCAAGATTTTCTCAGAAATCTAAACTTATTATGTGTAGTGTGACCGCTTATTGCAGTAATATCACACATAATAAGCAACAGCCCATCTAATCAAACCTCCAAGTTGACCCGTTCTGAAGGTTTCAGCACTCTCTTCAGTTCTTCAACCATCTCCAGCATTGACCTCTCCACCTGCTTGCTTGCACTTGAATGAAAACAAAGGAATCCTCAAATTATTTTTAAATCACATTTAAAGGATTAGTTCACTTTCAGAACAAAAATTTACAGATAATGTACTCACCCCCTTGTCATCCAAGAGGTTCATGTCTTTCTTTCTTCAGTCGTAAAGAAATTGTTTTTTGAGGAAAACATTTCAGCATTTTTCTTCATATAATGGACTTTTATGGTGCCCCCAAGTTTGAACTTCCAAAATACAGTTTAAATGCAGCTTCAAAGGGCTCTAATCAATCCCAGCCGATTAAGAAGGGTCTTATCTAGCGAAATGGTTGGTTATCTTCTCTGCAATGCGCATGCATAGTCTCTGTGATCCGGGTCAATACAGTTAGAATATGTTGAAAAACTCCCATCTCGTTTTCTTCCCCAACTTCAAAATCCTCCTACATTGCTGCAGAAGTACCAACCCAGTGTTTACAAAGGGAACATACAAAGATCAAACGCCCTTTACAAAAAAATTTTGAAGTTGAAGACTAAAACGAGATGGGAGTTTTTCAACATACCCTAACTGGATTGACCTGGATCACACAAACCACGTATGCACATCGCAGAGACAAGACAAGCATTTGAGGTTAAAAAGTATACAAATTGTCAATTTGTTTTGAAAAATAACAGTTCATTTTGCTAGATAAGAACCTTCATCATCAGCTGGGATCATTTAGAGCCTTTTGAAGCCGGATTTAAACAGCATTTTGGAAACTTGGGGGCACCATAGAAGTCCATTATATACAGAGAAATCCTGAAATGTTTTCCTGAAAATACATAATTTCTTTATGACTGAAGAAAGAAAGACATGAACACCTTGATGACAAAGGGGTGAGTACATTATTTGTAATTTTTTGTTCTGAAAGTGAACTCATCCTTAAACTATGGACCTAAAATGTAAACTTTAATTTGACATGCATGAAAACAAGGCTTTGAGGGACAGAAGTATGGTCTGTTCAAGGTTTTATGTCTATTCTAAATGACTAGTTGTTGGCTTAGTCAAGAAAGCATCTGTCCAAGTGCTGTCAGAATGAGAGTTCAAACAGCTGATAAAAACTTTGGATTATTGTGACGTTTTTATCTGCTGTTTTGGCTCTCATTCTAATGGCATCCATTCACTGCAGAGGATCCATTAGTGATGTAAGGCTAATTACAAACAAACTCATTGTGTCGGATGGCCTGAAGTTGAGTAGATATGGTTAGGCATGTTTTGAAGCATGGCTGCTGGTTTGTGCTGGTTTAGGCTGGTCATGTGCTGGCCCTAAGCTGGTCCTGAACAGGAGCTAGTTGCTTAGGACCAGCACATGACCAGCTTAAACCAGCTCATGACAAGCTAAGAACCGGCTTAAACCAGCTTAAACCAACAGCCATGCTTCAAAACACACCTTACCAACATATACTGTTTTTTTTCAACCTTTAAGAACTGAACAGTCTCCCTTTGTAGCTATCAAATTGTGACAACAGATTTTGAAAGTGTCACTTACGTCTTCAGTGTTTGTCTTGCAGTGTTGATAGTGGTCTCTGTATTGCTGAGGAACATCTCAGGTGAAACTGGCTGGTTTTTGGGCAGTGTCAGCAGATTGGTGGAGGCCATGGATTCTAATGCACGCTCGATTCGACATTCCAGAATATCCACAGCAACATTTACAACTTGCTCCAACCCTTGCAGTGCTTTGTACACACAGTCTATAACTGAGAAACAATAGGAAAAGACGTAGTTTATTGGTCAGTAGGTACCAAAGTAGGATTAGACATCGAATAGAATCAACCTCATAATATTTCCTTTATTTAGTAGAGTGATAATGATATTTTGCTATTTAATGCAATCAAATTCCATCGTTCAAATACTTTTTGTGGCCCCTGTAAGCCTCTGCAAACCACAATTAGCATTATGAATGAAGAAAAGTTTTATGTTTTTTAATATTTTGTTTACAATAGTCAATATTGAGGGAAGTCCATGAGAGACTGGTCAGTCCAGGGTAGAGGGCATTCTCCACAGATCTGATGAATGGCTTCATCGGGGATTGTAGCACACTGGGTATCCTCTTGACTACTGCATCAAAGTTGCTGAGCATCTCCTGTAATCTAAGACCAGTGAAATGAAAATGTATAAACATTACATTTAACCATTTAACTGTCACTCCCTATTGTGAACATAGACATGAAAATGCACTATCCAAATGTAATTTTTTATAATTCATGAACAAAAACATTTTGTAATATGATTTTCATGTACAATTTCCATGATAATGCAATGTCTGATTTTAAAATGGTTTCCAAAGGATGAATTTTGAAATTTTAAGTCTTCAAGTGATATAGAATTTCTTATGATTTCTAAAGCGTGATAGAAAAAAAGGCAACAAAGAAAGTCTTTTTGTGAAAAAGGTCTGAACTCCTGTTATGAAGTACATTTTTTGAGGTGCACTCTTGTCATAAATTAATCTATTACTTTTCCTACATAATTTGTAACACAAAACAGTGGTAAAACATCAATTTAGGAGTCTTAGACCTTTCCAACGATATATAGTTTGTCATGATTAGATTAGGATTTATTTGAAATATGGTGAAGTAAACATAGGCGTCTCGGTGACGGGGCGGAGACAGTTAAAGGGTTAAATTCAGATCAATAATTTATGCTTGTTTGTTGATGATAAGAGTTGCCTGGCTGTCTAATGATAACACTGATACTAACCATTATAGAATTTGACTTGGAACACTTGCTCACCAATGGATCCCCACAGTGAATGGACAGTCCAAACATCGCATAAAAACATCACAAAAATCCACTGCAACTTTAAATCTTCCCTTCTGGGCAAAATAACAATTTATCAGCTGTTTGGACTCTTATTCTGATGGCACCCATTCACTGGTGAGCAAGTGATGTCATGGTAATTTTCTCCAAATATGTTCTGATGAAGAAACAAACTCTACATTTTATGGCTGAACTTTTCCTTTAATGTGGGGTACATCTTTTATGCACTCACTTGCTACGATACTCCTTCAGCTGAGGTTCTTTGGCAGCCATGTTGTGGATAACATCAGGGACATTAGCACCTAATGCATACATGTTTTTTGCCTCTTGCAATACCTCCAGGACTAGAGGGTCAAGATTCACATAGAACACCTATCCACAAATAATATAGGATTCAGTTACCTATATTAAATAATTTTAAATAAAGACATTGTTTCAAAAGGTTATGATTTTATGAGTATATGTGACCCTGGACCACAAAACCAGTCATAAGTCGCTGGGGTATATTTGTAGCAATAGCCAAAAATACATTGTATAGGTCAAAATTATAGATTTTTCTTTTATGCCAAAAATCATTAGGATATGAAGTAAAGATCATGTTCCATAAAGATATTTTGTAAATTTCCTACCGTAAACATATCAAAACAAATTTTTTGAAAAGTAATATGCATTGCTAAGAACTTTAAAGGCGATTTTCTCAGTGTAATCTCAGCCAAATATTATCCTATCATAACAATACATACATCAATGGAACGCATTTTTATTCAGCTTTCATGTGATACATAAATCTCAATTTCTAAAAATTGACCCTTATGACTGGTTTTGTGGTCCAGGGTCACATGTAGGGTTTATAATGGTTCTAAAATGCATACATGTGCAATAATGATCCATCTTCCCAAAGAAATGATAAAATAAACCTGCAAACCTTGGTTTCTGGGTGTCTAGTGAGCAGTGAAGCTTTGAGACCGTATAGTCCCAGTTCAACACCATCAACCCAAGCTTTGTGGTGTATCATTTCATATTCCAGGAGCACAGAAGCAAGTTTGTTGTATGCCTGAATAATCTTCCTCCTCTCTGGCATCTTAAAGTCAAGACAAAATAATTGAATTTCTTAAAAGATGCTTTTCAGGAACAAATTCCACTAAAATTAAAATAAACTGTGTTAATCTACTGATGAGATGTGACCGTTTTTTCTTTGTAAATTACCTGCATGATGTCCAATTTGTCTTTTAGGATTTGCATTGGCAAATGGATTTTTTTAAACAGATTTTGTGACCACTGAATTTTACTAGCCAACTGCAACACAAAATGTAAAACAATATTAGCATTTTATTCTCAGTGTTTTCTCAGTGTTGTGTATATGTGTGAAATAAGTTGTGGGCATGTTTGCATTCTTTATGAAATGAGTTGAACAGTTTGCTGATCACTCAACAGGGAACTTACAGGAGTCTTGAATTGGGCAGAAGAGGGATTGTTCTTCTCTCTTTGGTAGAGTTTGCGCACAAACTCAAGGTCACATTCATACCGTTGCAGAACTAACATATACTTCTGGGTAAAGTCCATTTGTCTGCCCACACCGTTCTCAAATTTGGACAACAGGTCAAGGACCTGATGAGTCTGTGGGTGCAGAAAATAAATTTCCTTTGAGTGTAGGAGGATTTATGTAATCTATTGATCATGAACTGCAATGAATTCAAATGTTTAATTGATATTATATAACTCTTTCACTTTGGTGACTAAAAGGGCCTTACAATGAGTGGACGTTGAAGCCAAGTGTCAATCAGTGCATCAAGAGACTGATACAAGCCCTGGATTTGTTTTCTGAACTCAGTGTAGTCACTGTCAAACTAAAATAAAAAAAATCATGTTATGAGAGATCACATCTAAAAAACACTTAACTAATTATAAGAGACCTTACCTCTAATTTGCGGTGGTCAAGCACATTGTAGGTCTTGGATTTGATGCCAGTCACAATCGTTTGGTAGCGCATGTATACTTTCTCAACACCTTCAACTTTCATAAACTGCAGGCTTGAAAAATCTTCAAGAGTTGTGGCCATGTCTGTTATCTTCTCCAGACGTTTGCAGAATGTGTCAAACTTCCCAAAGATGTAATTTTCACTGTTGGTATGACAGTTAAGAAACTAAATACAGGATTAAATATCAATTTTAAAGGATTAGTTCACTTTCAAAACACAAATTTACAGATAATGTAGTCACCCCCTTGTCATCCAAGATGTTCATGTCTTGCTTTCTTCAGTCGTAAAGAAATAATTTTTTTGGAGGACAACTTTTTAGGATTTCTCTCCATTTAATGGATATGAATGGTGCCCCAAAGTTTGAACTTCCAAAATGCAGTTTAAATCCAGCTTCAAAGGGCTTTAAAGACCCAGCCAATGAAGCAGGGTCTTATCTATTGAAAAGATTGGTTATTTTCGAAACAAAATGACAGTTTATATACTTTTTAACCGCAAATGCTCGTCTTGTCTTGTCTCGTCTCTGCGATGCGCATGCGTAGTCTCTGTGATCCGGGTCAATACAGCTAGGATATGTCGAAAAACTCCCGTCTCGTTTTCTTCCCCAACTTCAAAATCGCCCTACATCGCTGCAGAAGTACCAACCCAGTGTTTACAAAGTAAACATACAAAGCTCAAACGCCCTTTACAAAAAAAAGTAAGAACAGTGTTGTAGGACGTTTTTGAAGTTAAAGACGAAAAGAAGATGGGAGTTTTTCAACATACCCTAAATGTACTGACCTGGATCACAGAGACTACGCATGTGCATCACAGAGACGAGGCAAGACGAGCATTTGTGGTATATAAATTGTCAATTTGTTTTGAAAATAACCGATCGTTTTGCTAGATAAGACCCTTCTTCATTGGCTGGGACCATTTACAACCCTTTGAAGCTAGATTTATACTGCATTTTGGAAGTTCAAACTTTGGGGCACCATTCATATCCATTATTTGGAGAGAAATCCTGAAATGTTTTCCTCAAAAAACATAATTTCTTAACGACTGAAAAAGCAAGACATGAACATCTTGGATGACAAGGGAGTGAGTACATTTTCTGTAAATTTTTATTCTGAAAGTGAACTAATCCTTTAAGTTGATTTTAAAGCTGTGGTTTACGAACCTCAATTCAAACTGCCGTTCAAGAGGATTCTCCTGTAACTTTGCTTTCATTCGGTGGAAGCATTGCTGGTACTCCTGGTTCAACTGAATGCATTCTTTCATCCTTTTAAGTAGTTCTTTCCTAAATGTGAATACAAAACAATGTTTTGTTTTGTTTTTTTCGATTCAAATTTAGTGATGCAGTTCAGCATCATACATAAAACCAACCTGTCCAAGTCCCAGATTTTCGTCACCCCTTGACAGAGATAAGCCTTGCTGGTGGTCACCATTTGATTAGTGACCTTCACAAAGAGCGATGTCATGTGTTCAGAGGTGTTGTAATATTGAGACACACGCTGAATCATGTGTATGCTGTTCATCAGTTTGGGAATTTGATACAGCATGGTGGTCTGAAATAAACAGAGCAAATATCTACACATTAAATATTTCATTGCAACTTGTGAAAAAGAGACATTATAAGCAGTTCACATGCTGTTCTCCTTATGTTTTAAAATTACATTATACTCATACTGTGACACAGTAAGTATTCCATAAATGACACTACCTAAACTATAACAGTTTTTTTCACTGAAGAACATATAAAACATTGTTTCTTACTGGAGTGCTTTTTTCCAAAAGTTCAAAGAACTTGTCGAGAGTTGATAGATATTTCACATTATCTTTAGCCTCATTGGCCACAACTGTAATATTTGCATCCTATAGATAGAAAACAGCATAATACAAACAAAATGTCAATCTATCAACCGTACAATTTAAAAAACTATTTAAAATTCTTATCCAGTAATACAAAAAAAAAAAAAATGTTTTTGATGTAATGTGTAAAAAAAAAACTTTATAAAAATGTATATTATTTATAAATCATGCATATTCACTGTATTAAATTTATATTAATATTTTTATATTAATTACAAAAATAACAAAAATCATTATGACCAGACAGGATCACATTAATGAGCTAGATTTATTAAGCAAAATATGTGTTAAAATAATGTTGAATACAATGAATGTTGAAATAGTTATTTTTTTCTCTTAGAATTTCTTTATGTAATATGTGACCCTGGACCACAAAAACCTTAAGCAGCACTGATATATTTGTAGCAATAGCCAAAAATACATTGTATGGGTCAAAATAATACATTTTTCTTTTATGCTAAAAATAATTATGATATTAAGTAAAGATATTTTGTAAATTTCCCACTGTAAATATAACAAAACTTAATTTAGTAATATGCATTGCTAAAAACTTTATAGGTGATTTTCTCAGTATTTAGATATTTTTTGCACCATCAGATTCCAGATTTTCAAATTGTTGTTCCAAATATTGCACTATCCTAACAAACAATACAACAATGTATGGTCCTTTTTTCTTTCAATAAAAATAAAAAAAACCTTATGACTGGTTTTATTGTCCAAGGTCACATATGTATTAAAAAGTATGAAAAAGCAAAGCACAACATAACATCTACTGAACTGACCAGTTCCCTCCATTTACTCAGTGTTTTGGACTTGGCCGCATTCAATATACCAATGACCATCTTCACATAGGGGTCTTTTATTTCATCCAAGAGGCTTAAAAAAACAATAAATGTAATAAATATATGCATATAAACACTAATTAAATACCAACTGTGCTTGTTATTACTGAAGTAAAAACACTGGATGGTATGGTACCTGCTGAAGGTGATCATTCTGCGCTTCCAGTGTGCCAGCTCTGCCGAGGGTCCAATATCATCTGATTCTTTTCTAATGCGTTCACTCTCTGTCAGCACTTGTTCTATCTGCTTGGCCCAGTGTAACAGCACTGCTTCCAAACTTTCTACCAGCTCTGAGTTATTAGCTTAAAAAGCAAAAAAAAAAAAAGAATAATAGCAGGTAAGAACTGGCACTGGCTTGCAATTTTTATCTTTATGGGTATTAAAAGTGAAGTTAGTTATTTCTGTTCAAATAAAATGTGACCTTGGGATAATTCGTATAAATAGTATGTACATTTTGCAACCTGATCTCTTGATGAAAACATACCTGCGGGAACTTTTTCATTAGACATGAAATACATACCATGTACGTTTCGTGACATATCTGATTTGAAATAGAACAGAAAAGAAATAGAGAACAGATAAACGTACATATGGTCTGTTTTATGTCCATTGGTTTTATATGTGTCAAGACAGCTCTGACTTGAAATGTCCGTTGAGTGGCGCTATAACTCTAATGCTGTGACGTTTTAAAATTACGTACCATCTGCACTAAACCTAAACCTACCCGATAGTATGAACAAAAGCAAATGTGTCGCAGAAACGCAATCGCAAGCATGCCATTTTAACTTGTTTTTCGATCTCTCATTTTTCAGCTCTTTTATTGGGAGTCATGTTTTTCACAGGATTCTTACCCACGGATTCCACATCCTAAGTCCAATTCCATGTTGCCTTAGCTGATATATAGTTATTGGTACGTATTTCGCGTCTTGCGTAAAAGTTCCCACATGTATGTTTTTGTCATGAGATCAGGTAGACATGTTATATAACGTACTGCCTACTGCCTAACACACCTAAATATTATTACTTTGACATCAAATGAAGTGGATTTATGATTTATTTCTCTTTTCCAAATATTTGACATTTTACCTGCATTACTGTAGTCTTCAGCCTTCTGTATATGACTCAGATCTGGGGCTGATGGGATGTTATGAAGCTTAAACTTTTCCTCCATGTTTCTCATCACTGACGAAAGGGTACAGGTGAACTTATCCACTGATCTTAGGAAGTCTTTGACATCTGGACTCATTTGACCACCTTTTATAGCTCCCCAATCCTGGACGAAAGGTTTGAGTAATATATCATGAGCAACAAACTCATCTACTTGGATAGCTTAGTGAGTACATTTTCAGAATTTTCTTTTATTTTTAAGTGAATTTGTCCTTGCTGCAATAGAGACAAACGGAACATGCTGGATTAAAGATTTAAAGATTAAAGATTTTTTGCGTTTTAATATTCACAGACACTAGTCCATATTCCGATTCGAATTAAGTGACAGACCTACTTTCGATTCATCATTCAAAAAGTGACGCATTCTGCGCTATAGAATATTCCGTTTTTATGAATGGACCCCACAATCTCTTCCGTGTTTTTGTGAAGGAGAAATTGTAAATGTCGTGTAAATAAGATAACTTACGGCTACTTAGTTTGTTTAATAAAAGAACAAGGCTTTTTATTTTAACGTATCATCTAAGAAAGAAAGCAATGATTTAAAACACCTATCCTATCCACTTTTTTCTTCTGCCTCTGGGTGAGACTTCTGGTACATTATCCTCTATAGGAAAATAAGAGGAAGAATAACAATGTGCAGTAAATAGTAAATCTGATTACACTACAAACCAGTGTGTTCATAATTAAGATAATACATTAAAATAATATGCTAAGACACACCAAGTTGTAACATCAAGCAGCAAAACGCAAAATTTATTTTGTACAGCTAAAAATAGCTAGAAGCGGATGAGCACGAAAACCAAACCCATACAATTTACAAACGGCCACGCCCACTCTTACGCGAAGGAAAAGGTGGATACAGGCCTCTTTTGTTCATCATTCATCAAATTCATGCAGACATAGATCATACCTCTTGTGACTTGAGGGCTTGGTTCATGACCTGAGTAAAAAGAAACTCCAAACTGTGCAGGACACTTGTCTCTGAGCAGTCAAGCATTCCGAAATTCACCTCCTACAGAGAATGAGACAAGAATGACCTATTGGCGACACTAAACAGGATCAGTTAAGGTCGAAAAATAAACATGCCCACCTCAACCCACACTGACCTGAGATATGTTTGTGGTCGTTATGGCCTTGTCCGTGGTTCTCATGAAAAACAAACACTGCCCGGTAAGAGCCTGCAATCATTGAATGAAGAGCGACCCAGTTCATTGTTTTTCTCCTTAGCAACATGCATATATAGTTACTTAGTCACTCGCCATTTAGGACATGCTGTCCATCCATAGCTACTTAAATTGCATTAATTGCAGGGACAGACCTTCTGGAACAACTTGTCTTGCTGGCTTGTCTGGTTATGACTACTACTGTATTAATTAGCCTAAGCTAGCCAATTAGATTTTACTCAACTACTTCCTAGTTTTCTGTTTTAATATATTTTAAATGTATTCAGTGTCACATGGTCCTTCAGAAATCATTGTAATATACTATATATACACTACCAGTCAAAAGTTTTGAACAGTAAGATTTTGAATGTTTTTTTAAAGAACACCAAGCTCTGCTCATCAAGCCTGCATTTATTTGATCCAAAGCACAGCAAAAAACAGTAAAAGTTTGAAATATTTTTACTATTAAAAACAAAAATTCTATTTGAATATATTTTAAAATGAAATGTACTCCTGTATCCAGCATCACTACTCCAGTCTTCCGTGTCACATGATCCTTCAGAAATCATTCTAATATGCTGATTTGCTGTTCAAGAAACATTTTTATTATTATCAATATTTATAACAGTTGAGTAATCTTTTTCAGGATTCTTTGATGAATAGAAAGATCCAAAGATCAGCATTTATCTGAAGTAAAAAGCTTTTGCAATATTATTGTGGGGTCAGTATAATGCTTTTTTTTAATTGATCAAAAGTGATGAAAAAGACATTTATAATGTTACAAAAGATTTCTTTTTCACATAAATGCTGTTCTTCTGAACTTTCTATTCATCAACGAATCCTGAAAAAAAATCTACTCAGCTGTTTTCAACATAATAATAATAAATGTTTTTTTGAGCAGCAAATCAGAATTTTAGAATGATTTCTGACGGATCATGTGACTGGAGTAATGATGCTAAAAATTCTGCTGTGAAATGTAGGCTTGGTAAGCAGAAGAGACTTCTTTAAAAAAAACATTTAAAAAAAAACTTTTGACTGTGAGTGTATTTAGAGTGTTAGGGCTTGTTAAAAGAGTAACATTAATGGTGGTGTTGTACCTCATTAGTGCCTGTTGTGATAAACAGCTTCTTCTGTCCAGTGGCTAAATTTGCAGTATCTATCCAAGAATGGGACTATAGAGAAATACAGGCATGCCTTGCTTGTTAATATCATGCTTTTAGCAAATTTTGCAGTCACCATCAAGTTATGTGTTTTACCGTTTCTGGGACTTGGTAGAAGAACGTAAGACTCTTTGAACCACTAGCTAAGAAGAATTCTTCAATCATGTAGAACTGTAGAACACACATACACAGATTTATATGTGGCAACCATATGTTTGGTGATTTTGAGGACATCAATAGTGTCATGTTTTACACACCTTATCATCCGAGACGATAGACTCCTCGACTTCCGCATCCCCCAGGCTGATCACCTCTGCAATGATTGAGATGAGGTACTTGTGTCTGCCATCAAGAGCTGCTCTACGCTCATCTTTGAGAGCTTTGACCTGTTTTATTTTCTCCTTTCGGGCTTCATTTGATAGTATCACCGAGCGCTTCCCTGACACCTGAGAGAGGACAAGTCAAGTCAGCTTAAGCTTAAATGCACACTACAGACATTTGCCTCATGAACTGATATGCACATAGTATGTTCAGTAAAAAAGTTTACTGAATAAATAAAAAAAATATTGAATGCAGTGTTGTTGATGGGCAAAAATGTAGAATGAAATAAAATAGAAAATAATGCAATACATAAATAAAAACAAATAAATAAATACATAAAAATAAAATAATTACTGACAGCAGTGGTGACTGTCTGGGAAGTAGCAGCTGGTACAGTCTGATTGATGTTTTTTTCCTTTTGCACTCCAATTCTTCTGTGTCTACCCGCACCTATATATAAGATGAACAATACAAAGAATCCTGCTTATTAGTACAAAGACATTTTATTGGAAAATGCCACACACAAAAAAAATAATCATACCTGTTTTAATGGTGGTTAGTGGTGGTTTCACTTCTAGATCCTGATGTGAGGATAGGAGTGGGCTTGCTATGTCATCATTTTCTTTTTCATTACTTGACATAGTGCTGTCCTCCCCAAATCCTTGTTTATCATCCAGGGGCAAGCCAGGTACTTCTGACCCAGGATCAGCTGTATCTCTCTCCCTAGGGGGAGGGTCTTCGTTTTCTGACATTTTTGAGGATCTCTTCCTGGGAGTTAAAAGTCAGAACACCCAGGTTTTAATGCCACATATTCATCAGCAACATAGGTGACCCTGGACCACAAAACCAGCCTTAAATAGCACGGGTATAATTGCAGCAATAGCCAAAAATATGTTGTATATTTTTCTTTTATGACAAAAATCATTAGGATATTAAGTAAAGATCATGTTCCATAAAGATATTTTGTAAATGTCCTACTGTAAATATATCAAAACGTAATTATTGATTTGTAATATGCATTGCTAAGAACTTCATTTGGACAACTTTTTTGGCTTTTCAGTGATTTTCTCATTATTTAGATTTTTTGCACCCCCAGATTCCAGAACAATAGATTATCCTAACAAACCATACATCAATGCAAAGCTTATTTATTCAGCTGTCAGATGATGTATAAATCTCAATTAAAAAAAATCGACACTTTTAGTTTCGTGGTGTAGAGTAGACTAAGGTCACATATTTACAAGTTGGTGTTCTTCTCTTATTAAGCTGCAAAACTTTATTTACGCGGGAAATTTTACCTGCGTGCTACTTTTTTAAAGAAGATTACATTCATTTAAATTTAAACCGTTTGTCAGCAGGAGTTTGGCTTAACGGACATAACGAACATTCAGTGTAAATCAATGGGACTTTTTGGGAATCATGCCATACACGAAAACTGTACTTTCAATTAATTAGGAAAATTATGGGATACTTATTCAGGTCATACTGAAGGACTGTGCCAAATTTGGTGGTTTGAAAGCTCTTGGTCAGAAATATGCAAACGAATGTCTATGGGACTATTGATCGCAAGTGAAAGCTTTGACAGGCCAACGTAAAGCCAGTATAAGGACGTATTTTATCAATAAAGCCTTTAACAAAACATTTAATAGTACTTCCTTATTGGAAAATAACGTTAGCTCTTTAAGAGCTAGACGGTTAGGCTGAGTCAAACTATCGAAGGTTTAAAAAGTTACATTTTGTACTATTAGTTGCATAAATTACCTGAAATTAACTTTAAAGTTGTTTCAAAACACATATTTAGAATAACCAACCTTATTTTTTTTTCCTTCGCTGCTAATTTGACCACTCACCTTGACCGAAGCTCGTCAAATCTGTGAGAACAAACTGAAAGCCTGAGGCGAAGTTTATTGTTGCTATAGTAACTAACGCGCTAGCCATGGCCTGAGAAAGAGACAGGCGCAAATCGAAACAACAATAGAAGTTGAACATGAGCCTGTTTGATGGAACATTTCATTAGTATCATTAATTATAGGAATAAATTATGCATTAATTCATCTAAGTAAAAGAGCACACATCATTACCACAAACATCCGCCAAGTACAAATAGAGGAGCTTATCTTACAAAGTGACATGCAATATATCTCGTTTCATAATTTTGCTTCTTAAATTATATTGATGGTGCTGTAATTGAGGCGGTTTGAGTGGAATGTATATATTTACACTAGGCCTACTAGTCAAATTTTTTTAACAGTAAGATTTTTTTTTTTTTTTTTTCAAGCCTGCATTTATTTGAATTTATTTGAATATTATTTACTAGGCTATTTAAAATAACTGTTTTCTATTTTAATATATTTCAAAATGTAATTTATTCCTGTGATTTTTTTAGCATTGTGATCCTTCAGAAATTCTAATATTCCGATTTGCTGCTTTGATTATTGTTATTTATGTTGAAAACAGCCGAGTAGATTTTTTTCAGGTTTCTTTGATAAATAGAAAGTTCAGAAGAATAGGATTCATCTGAAACAGAAAACCTTTGTAACATTATAAATGTCATTATTATCATTTTCGATGAATGTAAAGCATCCTTGCTAAATAAAATATATACACTGACTCCAAGCTTATAATGGTAGTGTATTATGTTACAAAAGCTTTTTATTTCAGATAAATGCTGATCTTTGGATTGTTCTATTCATCAATAAATGTACTACACTGTTTTAAATACTGATGACAACAATACATGTTTCCTAAACATTAGAATGATTTCTGAAGGAAAAATTCAGCTTTGAAATCACAGAAATAAATTGCATTTTATAAATATTTAAATAGAAAGCAGTTATTTTAAATAGTAAAAATATTTCACAATTTTACTTTTTTTTCTGTAGCCTACTTTGGATCAAATAAATGCAGGCTTGTTGAGCAAAAGAGACTTATTAAAAAAAAAAACATTACAAATCTTACTGTTTAAAAACTTTTGACTGATAGTGTATATATTTTATATGCATGCACAAAGTGATTTAATTACGTTATAAGAAAAAAGATTCTGACAAAAAGTCGTAAAAATACTGCAGTGCCTAAGATACGCTTTATGATATGCAAATGTTCGCGTTTTGAATAAAATAATGTATAATTTACATATTATAAAAATGATTTAAAAATAATAAAACTATATTTGTACATTTTCCAATAGATTTTAATTTTGCCAAAAGGAAAAAACTCTTCCTTTAAAAAAATAAATAAATAAAATAAATAAATAAATCAGCAAGATGCACTCTCAGATGACATCACACAATTACACAAGCAGTAAGTGCCTACTTCCCCACACACACACACACACAAATATATGGGAGCGTTGTGAATCAGTTGCGTCGCGTCGCGTTCAGTAAAGGCGAACTGCGTCACGTCACAGCTGTACGGAGAAGCGCTCAGACACGTTGCGTGAGCTGAACGGGACCTGCCTCTGGAAAACTCCACTTTCAAAATTTCACTTACGAGTTACATATTGCTGATTTGCGGGAATATCTGACCAAAAATAATGCTTTAAAATGATCCGGCTGTTAAACATGAAGTTTAGGAAGCTAATTCTACTCCGTGAATGGGGAATCGTCTGTCTTGTGCTGATAAGCGCGGTGTGGTGCTCCGTTTCTGAGAGGAAAGGTGAGTGAAGTTACCTTAACTGTCACTAACAAAAATCTCTTATACGTCCTGAAGAGATATGTATTTGTCTATCTACATAACACGTCTTTTAAAACAGTGCCAAATGAGAAGTTTGAGAATATGGAGGAAATAAATACGTAAACTTGCTGAGTGTCCACACTTTTGACAATGTAAACAAACAAACAAACAGATAGATAGATAGATAGATAGATAGATAGATAGATAGACAGATATGAGGTGGAATTCAATGTGAATATTTTTTTTCACTCAGAAATTGCTCGTAAGCTTCACAAATAATTACAAAGAAATGGCAAGTATCACACTGAATTAAACGTGGAACGTCAAAAGTTGACGTGAAACATCAAAATAAAAGACTGAAATAGTACTTCCTAGTAAAAAGTTCCACAATAATGTCTTATTTACATTTTACAGTTTAGACAGAAAAAAAATATGGTGTAGAATTTACTTTGAATCAATTTTTACTCAGAAATTGCTAGTAAATTACACAAATATTTACAAAGAAATGGCAAGTAACATTAAATTCAATGAAAAAGTTCAAAGTAGAAATACTGAAATAGTATTTTTCTAGTAAAATGTACAACAATAATCAGTTTTATTTACATTTTACAGTATAGATAGAAAAATATGGGGTGGAATTCACTTCGAATCATTTTTCACTGAGAAATTGCTAGTAAATTTGCAAATAATTACAAAGAAACGGCAAGTAACATATTGAATAAAACATGAAAGTTCAAAGTAGAAAGACTGAAATAGTATTTTCTAGTAAAACGTGCTACAATAATCTGGATTGATAGATAGTTAGGTAGATAATAAACATCATTATATATAATGCTTCATAGAAAAATAGTTTACTGTATGGATAGAATATCACATTTTAATGACATTTCTTTTTACATTTATAATAACTAATGATCTGAAAAGCATTAGATAGATGAGATTAGAGAACTGACGTGACATTATTAATCATAGAACCAGCTGCAGGTTCGTCTTTAACCCTGACAAGTGACCCCAAGACAAGGACTCTCTCATGTTTCCAAAAGTGTAATGAAGATAATTAAGTCAAACATATTTAAAAATACTTGATGAACTTTTAAGACTGGTGACCACAGGATGAGGGCCAAGAGTTCAACAGCAGCAGATGGCATCGCTAGACAGCTGCCCCACTGAGTGGGGTCTGGGCCCTCAGCGTCTGTCTGTGGACCAGTCTCTGGTCTACTAGGACAGACTGTGTTTAACATGCTGTTTGAGGTTTCTTGCCAGTTTAGAAATTAACAGCAGATGGTGGCTGCAAACACTGTCCCAGAACAAACCAGGCAGAAATGGGTTAAATACATTTGGATTTTCTGGAGACAACAGGACTGAAATCAGAATCAAAAATCAAAAGAACTGCGAAATATTCAGCTTTTTCTTCCCATAAGAGTGGGCGCAGCCATTTGTAAATGTTATGGTTGTGGCTTCTGGTCTCATCCGTGTCCAGCTATTTTTAGCTGTATGAAACAGCTCGTTTTGCTGCTTGATATTGCAAATCTTAATTAGGAACACACTGGTTTGTAGTGCAAACAGTTTTACAGTTTACTGCATGTTGTTATATTCTTTTCGTTATTTCCCTATAGCGGATAATAAACTAAAAGTCTCACCCAATTCGCATTGTTTATATTGTAAATGTCAAATCATCATTGTCAAAATTCAGCATCATTAACGTAACTTAAGTCATTGTGTATTATTAAATAAAAACTCGTATAAAATGCTGGAGTAAAATAGTAAAATAATTTGATGTGCACCTATGACTGCAGGCTAAGAGTGTCAGATTTTTGTTATCTAATAAGCATCACACCTTTCATACACAAAAGAATGTTTGCGTGCTGTCAAAGACATTCTGATCATACTTTTTTAGCACAGAAACCAATGACGCAGACAGTACAACTCGATTAGTAGATTTCATCTGCATTTCTTATAACAGTTTACAAACAGCAGGTTAATTACTTATTGTATACAGAGTAAATAGATGCTGAGTACACTACCAGTCAAAAGTTTTTGAACAGTACGTTTTTTTTATGTTTTTCTAAAGACGCCTCACCAAGCCTGCGTTATTTTGGTGATTTTTTTGGTGAATATTTTTACTATTTAAAATAGCTGTTTTCTATTTGAATAGATTTTAAAATGTAATTTATTTCTGTGATCAAAGCTACATTTTTAGCATCCTTACTCCAGTCTCCTTCAGAAATCATTCTAATATGCTTATTTTCTGTTCAAGAAACATTATTAGTAGTAGTAGTATCAATATTAAAACAGCTGAGTAAATATTTTCAGGATTATTTGATGAATAGAAAGATCCAAAGATCAGAATTTATCTGAAATAAAAAGCTTTTATACACTACACCATTCAAAAGCTTGGAGCCAGTATAATTTTATTCTTTTTTTGGGGAAGGAAATTATCGAAATTAATATTTTTATTTTGCAAGGATGCTTTAAATGGATCAAAAGTGATAATAAAGACATTTATAATATTACAAAAGATTTCTATTTTAGATAAATGCTGTTCTTCTGAACTTTCTATTCATCAAAGAAACCTGAAAAAATTCTCTGTTTTCAACATAATAATAATAAATGTCTCTGAGCAGCAAATCAGAATATTAGAATGATTTCTGAAGGATCAAGTGACTGGAGTACTGATGCTAAAATTCAGTTTTGATTGCAAAAATAAATTACATTTTAAAATATATTCAAATTGAAAACAGTTATTTCAAATAGTACAAATATTGCAAAATTATACTGTTTTTGCAGTACTTTGGATCAAATAAATGCAGGCTTGGTGAGCAAAACTGTTACTGTTCAATATTCAGATATTCACACCTTTTGATTGTAATGGTAAAGTGTGTAACTTAAAAAATACTTCCTCCTGTCCCAGCAGAGACTTTCTCCTGAGAAGTGCAAACACTGTCATGCTATCAAAACATTGCTCTGTTTGTTCAAGCATCCCAATCAGTCCAGCAAAGCAACACCGGCTCCGCCAATGGTGCGAGTTTGAGTTGGGAGTATCTGTTTTGTGACCAATGGCAGAGTTCAAGAAAACTGTCATTATTACTTGCAAGTCTTTTTAGTTAAATTATACACTTCACCTTTAATGACCTGTCAATTTAAGCGTGGAAAGCCTTCTGGCAGTGGGCCTGTGGTATGCAAGTGTCAGCATAACCTGTCAGTCAGTATTGTCTCTGAGGCATCTCGTACTTCGTTTCATTCCCACAGCCTGTGGCAGAAAAAAAAAGAGAAAAAAGGTTATTAAAAAGCAGTGCTTTTGTTTGTTCCTAATTTGTCTTGATGACATCAAGCATCATTAATGTAATAGTTTACCCAAAAATTAAATTTGCTGAAAATGTACTCACTCTCAGGGTATCCAAGATGTAGAGTTTATTTCTTCATCAGAACAGATTCTGATAAAATGTAGCATTACATCACTTGCTCACCAATGGATGTGAATGGGTGCCATCACAATGAGAGTCCAAACAGCTGCTTAAAAGCATCATAATAATCCACAAGTAATTCACACAACTCTAATTCATCAGTTAACGTTTTGTAATGTGAAAAGCTGCATGTTTGTAAGAAACAAATCCATCATTAAAATTTTAAACTATTACTTTTGGCCAAAACACTATAATCCATAATAACGCTTTCTTCAATTCCCTGGTTGTCCTCTCACATCAAAATCCACCAACATATTTGTTTAGCACTGTTTTGGACTGTTTTAGCTTGTAAACAGTGCTTGATCTGTGCATATTTCTCTCCTGATTCAATTTCATTGAGATTACTTTTTCACTGGAAAATGCAATATTATGGACTCATATTTTAACTGGAAGCAATTAATGATGAATTTGTTTATTCCAAACATGCAGCTTTTCACTTCACAAAACGCTGATAATGTGAACTGTTTTCGAGTGAACTATTCCTTTAACTAGAATGAAACGGCACCCATTCATGTGAATCCTGAATGTGGGTAGACAAGTAGATGACGTAGGTGTGGATTACTGTTTTAAGATTAAGCGAAAGACAAAGCGAAATACTGTGGTAAGGTAACACCCCTGCCACTATCAGATCTTGCATTTGTTCACAGATTTCATCATTCACAATCAGTGACATGCAGAGTCAGGCCCGGAGTTTGACAAATTATGTCACAACATTTATTTGGCACTGTTTTCTACAGACCATTAGGCCAGATACATACTCAGCACTAGATAAAGTTGAAGTCAAAAGTTTACATCCCCCATCTGCAAAATGTTAGTTGTATTATAACTAATGTTATAATAGTTGAATTTATACAAATGACCCCATTCAAAAGTTTACAACCCCTTGATTTTTAATACTGTGTTCTTACCTGAATGATCCACAGCTTTTTTTTTTTTAGTGATAGTTGTTCATGAGTCTCTTGTTTGTCCTGAACAGTTAAACTGCCTGCTGTTCTTCAGAAAATTCCTTCATGTCCCACAAATTCTTTGGTTTTCCAGCTTTTTGTGTATATTTGAACACTTTCCAACAGTGACTGTATAATTTTATCTTTTCACACTGAGGACAAATGACGGACTCATATGCAACTATTACAGAAGGTTCAAACGCTCACTAATGCTCCAGAAGGAAAAATAATGCATTAAGAACAATGCATTTAAAGATCTGGGTAAATTTACCTAATTTTGTCTTCTGTAATATGATATTTAGGCAAAATAAGAAAAATGTACACATCTTCATTCTGGTCAAAAGTTTTCACCTCTGGCTCTAAATGCAGCATTTTTCCTTCTGGAGCATCAGTGAGTGTCTAAACCTTCTGTAATAGTTGCATATGAGTCCCTCAGTTGTCCTCAGTGTGGAAAGATGGATCTCAAAACCATACAGTCATTGTTGGAAAGGGTTCAAATACACAAGAATGTTGGAAAACCAAAAAACATTTGTGAGATCTGAAGGATTTTTTTTTTGAAGAACAACAGGCAGTTTAACTGTTGAGGACAAACTCATTAACAACTATCATTTAAAAAAAAAACTTTTGAACAGGGTCAGTTTTATAAACTCAACTATTATTTTCTCTTGTGGACTATATGTAAAAATCTTTTATGTGAAATATCTTATTCAGGTCAGTACTAAATAAACAATAACATTCATTTTATATGAGCCCTCATATTATGGTTAAATAATTGACATTTTGCAGATTCTGAAAGGGGGATGTAAACTTTTGACCTCAACTGTTTCAGACTTCTTTGGTCAAACACAAATCAGATTTCATATTGAACGTGTTAAGATGAATAACACTAGTTCCATTAAGAAACAAAAGGCAGATCACCCATAATAATCATGATTCATTTTAATCATGATTAATATTGTTGTACTTATTAGTCATTTAGTTAATTTTAAAAGAATGAAAACAAAAAAACAACTCAGCTAACATTTAGAAACATCCAGTCATTATGCATGTGTCACATTCACTATACGTCACATCTGAATACACATCCCTTCTTATAGTCCACATGCATGTGCTAGTGTCCTCGTTCTACCCAGAATTCTGTTGTTTTGCTCTAGACATCACCACTTGATCTAAATCTAATTGTCTTTGAAACTCTTTGCAGGCTTATAAGTATCCAGAGTCACTATGACGGCACTTATTTATTAAAGACTAGAAAAGCACGCTTGTTAACACGCATCATGCTCTCTGACCACCAGCTACAAGGGTAAATTGAATGGAAAGTCAATGTAAATGAATAAATAGCTGCAATCTATTACTGTTGGAAATGTCAAAATAGTTCTTGTCGTCCATCTAAGCCTCATATTGAATCGATCTGCTAAGTGGTATGAAACATTTCATTGATTTTCATTTCAAACAAGCGAGCAAAATCAATTATAGTCTGTGAGATGCCAGTGTATTTAGTCAATAGTGCGTGTCTTACATATAGGCAACTTGGAGGTTAGCTCTGGCCATTGATAATGGGCTTGTTTCAAAGTTTTTAAAAAGACCCATCACATTTTTCAGCATATTAGAATGATTTCTGAAGGATCATGTGACTGAAAAAAAACTGAAAACTGGAGTAATGTTGCTGAAAATTCAGCATTGCATCACAGGAATAAATTACATTTTAAAACATATGAAAATAGAAAATGTCTATTTTAAATTGTAAAAATATTAAACAATATTACTGTATTTTTAATCAAATTAATTCAGCCCTGGTTAGCAGAAGAGGCCTTTTTTTAAAAAAACCCCAAACTTTTGAATGCTAGTGTATGCTTATTTATTCCTATCTTAAGGATTTGTGTTATTCAAGAGACAATTAGTCATCATCAAACTGCAAAAGCAGTTGGATTTTAGGACTTACAGACCATGATAAGCCAAGGCCATAGCCTTGAGGCTTTACATAAAAGTGTTTATTTTGAAAACAACAGCCATGGGAGTTACCTCAAACCATGAGGCTTCTTCAGGAGAGGTGTGCTGTTATTTTCTAAGCATTCAAATTACCACATTTTGCCTGGTGGAAAATAAAACTGAAAAAAAAAAAAAAACACTTCCGGTAACCTATCAAAATGCCTTGGCAAAGCAAAGCAAAAAACAAATCTTAAAAAAAAATATGTGAATTTACTAAAATTCATGTCTCATGTTGTTTACCAAATGCAGCAATCATGCCATGTTTTTACCTCTGCAATCTGCAGTCAGCAAATAGCACCATAGACAAAGAGTTGAATTCATACAATGGTTTAATTTTGATGGCGAGGTCACACAATATACTGCTTATTTGATTTAGACAGACCCTGTTGTTTGTAAAAGAGCACAGAGCCATGGAGTGAGACGTCTCTGTCTCACGCTGTAAATTGTATTTACTACAATTCAGTTAGACGCTATTTTATCCACATGTCTCTCATTTAGGGTGACAACAGTGAACTTATAGACACACTATTGCACACTAAAGAAAAACAGAAGACGCAAGAAGCACAATCATGTGAAACTGCTGTTCCTAAGGTATCTCCAAATAAGGTGTCATTTGTTAACATTAGTTAATGTATTAATTAACATGAATGAACAACGAACAGTACATTTATTACAGTATTAATTAGTCTTTGCTAATGTTAGTTAATAAAAAACTATTTCATTGTTTGTTCATGTTAGTTCAGTATTAACTTATGTTAACAAACACAACTTGTCATTTTAATAATGCATTATTAAATGCTGAAATGAACACTAAGATTAACAGTTCATGTTAACTAAAGTAGTAAACTAATGTTAACTAATAAACCTTATTATAGTGTTCCCATAATTATTTATTTAGCTTTTACAGGATATTTAAACAAATGACCATTAAAATCATTTGTACATTAAATACAACTAGTATGTCATTGCATTAGATCATAATATCGTACGACATATCGTAAAGTATGAAACACTATTCTCAACCTTTGGAACATATGTTTTTTTCTAACAGTTTCAGAATTGACTTTTGTTGCTCACTGCAGATCAACCCAACGAACCCAACTCAACGAATATTATTCTAAGTTGATGGATAAATCAAACATTTAAGATGATAATTTGGTTACACAGGCAAACCGCATTTAAATATTTCCGGTAAAAGCATAGCACATGTACCAACACAGTAGGATTCCCTTTAGGTGTATTCCTGGAAAGTCATTCAGATGGAAACAGGATGCGTCATGACAAATGCTGTTGACTTTTTCTGCTCATGTGGATCAATACTTTTTGCAACAGTGCAAACTTACTCTACAAACAGACTTCATCCAGTTGTCAGTGCCAAACTTTGTCACCGACAGGACATCCAGATACAGTCATCTGTTGAAAAACAAGGTTATAGTGCATTTGGGTTGCAGCCCAAACTCTAAAGAAAATAACTATAGATTATATTGTAACACTGTGCAGTTATGACAATACATCATGACATTAGAGTAGATTATTACATGCAAAAATGTACACCAAAAGTAAGCTCACTATCACTTACTGACATAACTTTCTGCTAGATTCTGCTTAAAAACCAAAGCAGACAGGAAGCTATGCGTTATGCCTTGAACCCTGAGGGGGGAAAAGAAAGATAATACATAAAAGACTTTGAAAATTCATGAATTCTTTGCGTATCAATAGCTACATCCATTTATGAAATGTTTCATTAATAAAAAGGTAACAAAACTACAGGAAGCCTTTTTTTGATGTAGCCATCTAAAGCATACATTACAGTTGAGGTCAAAAGTTGACATACATCTTGCAGAATCTGCAAAATGTTAATTATTTTATGAAAATAAAAGGGGGTTATTCAAAATGCATGTGATTTTTTTTTTTTTATTTATTACTGACCTGAAGAAGATATTTCACATAAAAGACAATTACATACTGTCCACAAGAAAAAATAATAGTTTATTTTTTTTTAATGGCCCAGTTTACATACACTTAACCTAAATGATGTTTTTTTTGTTTGTTTGTTTAGTGATAGTTGTTCATGAGTCCTTTGTTTGTCCTGAACAGTTAAACTGCCTGTTGTTCTTCAGAAAATCCCTTCAGGTCCCACAAATACTTTTTTTTTTTTCCCCCAGCATTTTTGTGTATTTTAACCCTTTTCAACAATGACTGTATGATTTGAGATCCATCTTTTCACACTAAGGACAACTGAGGGACTCATATGCAAATATTACAGAAAGTAAACACCCACTGATGCTTCAGAAAGAAAACTGATGCATTAAGAGCCAGGGGGTGAAATCTTTTTGAATTTGAAGATCAGGTTAAATGTAACTTATTTTGAGTTTTGGAAAACATGTTCTGTTAGTATATTCTGTAGCTTCTGAAAGGAAGTACTAAATGGAAAAATATATATATATATATTTAGGCAAAATAAGAAAAATGTACATATCTTCATTCTGTTCAAAAGTTTACACCCCTGGCTCTTAATGCTTTGTATTTTCTTCTGAAGCATCAGTGAGCGTTTGAACCTTCTGTAATAGTTGCATGAGTCCCTTAGTTGTCCTCAGTGTGAAAAAATTCTCAAAATCATACAGTCACCTGAAGAATTTTTCTAAACAGCGGACAATTCAACTGTGCAGGACAAACAAGGGACTCATAAACAACTATCACTAAACAAAAGAAAGAAACAAAAGTAAAGAAAGGTAACAACACAGTAATAAGAATCAAGCGTATCAGTAGGGCTGTGCGATATTGAAGAAAAATGTGATATGCGATACCTTGTTAATGCAATATTCGATATATAATACAATATTGCTTTAAATGTGCAAAATCAATTTAAATTATATTTTAAAATATTTAAAAATGAAAATTATATATATTATATATAGTGAAATATCTTATTTAGATAATTACTAAATAAAAAAAATAACATGCATTTTGTATGATCCCTAAATTTTGACTTCAACTAAAATTGTCCATTAAAAAAAAGAGCAAAGAAATCTGTGGGTAATAAAGCAAGGATGGGAAAGCATGGGAACAACTGCATGGCCTTGTAAAAATAAATGATATTTATTTACAGCCTTGAAAAGATGATCCCAGAATATGTCCTAATTAATCGATCATCATTATTTCCACACTATGCGTCCTTGTACTTAAGAAGATAAGCCATACCTGAGAGAATTATTTTTTAAAGTTTTTTTCCTTCAGAAATCATCTAATATGCTGATCTGCTACTAAAGAAACATTTATTTTTATTACCAGTGTTGAAAACAGTTGAGCTGTGAATTTTTTTTTTTTTTTTGATGATACGAAATGATACAATGTATCATGTTGTATCATTGTAAATGATCAATTTCATGCATGCTTGCTGAATGAAAGTATTATTTATTTAAGCTGACCCCAAACTATTTAAACAGTAGTATATGTTTTGGGGGTGTTGTTTTTTGTCACATGCTGCTGGTGCAGTCACTAAGGCGGTGACAGTTTGATTTATTACTTTGCATTACTGTACTTCAAGTCTTGTGTTTTCTTTGCACTGATGAGGACTTGATAACCCTTGTGCATGCTATGCATCAGCTGCAAAAGATAAAACACTCGAGTTTAACATCGTCAGAATGCTGTTCCGTGGTTCCTGATGGTTAAGACTGATTTGAGTTGAGATGTTCCTTCATAAATATTTTTTTAAGGAGCAACCTGTTCAGTCACATCCTATGGTTCGGGCTCATGCCTCAGGCACTGCTGCTGAACATCCGCCCGTAGAAAACAGCTGCACGTTTTGCAATCCGTGCAAACGATCTCACATTTTAGGGGCTTGCGACATGAACGTTAAGGGTTAAAACTGTAAATCTATTTCCTGACCCTAATCCTTAGTTGAAATCTGCCCTGCAGATATCTGAGCAAGCCACTATGATTATTTCTTCAGTTTTTCACATCTACTGTTAATATTTTTAATGCCATAATCATGATGAATTTAGACATGCTGGATTTTTAGAAGGTCATTTATGCAAGAGCTGCATGTCTTGACAGTGTGTGTTGTTCCTGACCATCTCACGTCTTAGCTTCACAGATGCCAAAGATGTCAAAAATGCAATTGTTGCAAAAATGGAAATACCCTTCATGTGCGCTGTCATGATGCAATGAAGAATCAAACACATTTGCACTTTCATTAATGTTTTTTTTATATTTTGCAAGCTCAGGTGAACTTTCAACACTCAGATTTATGACAGAATGAACACATAGTCAAATATTCAAGCCCATATCAAAGTTACAATGTGGAATCTATGACTTTTTAATAAGAATCATGGTTCAAAAACCTAGTAGGCTGACTGTCAGTTTACTGTCTACATAGGCAGCTTTCTTCTAAGGCCTTAATGAAATAGGCTTTGTAGGTGACTAAATTTGAATATACTTTTGGCAGCAACTTACAAATGTGAACCTGGACCACAAAACCAGTCATAAGTAGCACGGGTATATTTGTAGCAATAAACAAAAATGCACTGTATGGGTCAAAATTATCGATTTTTCTATAATGCCAACAATCATCAGGATATTAAGCAAAAGTCATGTTCCATTAAGGTATTTGGTAAATTTCCTACTGTAAATATATCAAAAATTGATTTTAGATTATTAATATGCATTTGACAACTCTAAAGGCGATTTTCTCAATATTTAGATTTTTTTTTGCACCCCTTAGATTCCAGATTTTCAAATAGATGTATCTCAGCCAAATATTGTCATATCCTATCAAACATACATCACTAGAAAGCTTATTTATTCAATGTCAAAAAATGACAGTTTTCGTGGTCCAAAGTGGAATTAAATTACCTATATTCTATCTATATTTTTTATTGCGTTTTCATTTTTCATTTGTCTGCTCACCAAGGCTACATTTACTCTATTTCATAAAAAATACAGTACAGTAATATTATAAGGCTATAAATAAATACAGCCTTAGTGAGCAGAAGAGGCTTCTTATAAAAACATTATAAAATCTTAATGATTCCAGACTTTTGGGGTGTGCTTATTTTGAGTATGTTCTGTCACTGTCATAATACCACTTTCACTACCTGAGTATTGATTCTCCTTTATTCTTATTTTAATGTATTCCCTCAACAACTGTCTCACATTTTTACTTATGCCAAGCTTATAATTATTATATAAAATATTTTAAATAATCAGAATAAAGTGTGAAATGTGTAAACCCTGAGGAACATTCAGTTATTGAATGTGAAATTGTGGAATTAAATGATCTATATTCTATCTATATTTTTTATTCCATTTTCATTTTTCTGTATTCATTTTTTCCGTTTACATTTTAAATACTATGTTTTAATGGTTAAATTTAAAAATATGAATCAAAAAGCATGTCTGTTTAATTGAAATCATGAATTTATGAAAGTTGAACAAAAACTAAAATTTTTTCTTCTCAAATTTGCTTTTATTTTTACCAAATTCTGTGCTTTCCATTAATTTTCTAGATTTTAATGGTTTTGTTACATTTTATTTATCAAAAGCATCTTTAATTTATTTTGTAAAAAATGTTATTAATGTATTATTATTTTTTGGTAAGTGTATTTACATGTTTCTAAGAATATTTCTGTTAAAAATTCCTTAAAAAGAACATTTTAATAATTTTATTAGTAGTAGTAGTAGTAGTAGTAGTAGTGCTACTACTCATCATTACTTTAAGTAATATTTCTGTCACAATTTCTTCAAGTCAAACCAAACTTTTATTTTGAAGGGTTGCTGTGAAGACCTTTCAGTTTTTGTTTGTATATGATACGACGAGTTTTTCTCAAAAGAAACAGTAAAATGTTTATGAAGTGAGTCTCTAGAGATTATGTTCATGTGTTCATGTACTCACACATTAAGGCAGCAGAGGCTGCAAACACTGAGCATCATGCACGCTTCAGTTTATGTAACATAACCACATGCCTGTGCCATTCATTCACACAGAGACATGCAGAACATGCAGGATTCATATTTAAATAGTATTTTACAGGTATTCACAGACACTGGTTTTAATTTAAATTTGCTGACCACGTTTTGATTTATTCATTCAAAATTTGGCAAATTCTGTGACATTCCGCATTATAGTGTAAATTCTCTTTTTATGACTGGATTCTGCAATTCTGTCTGCGGAATTACCACATCAGTTCATTTATTGGCCTCGATATGCTCTTGCAAAAAAACCTGCACTAAGTAACACTGACTATAATAAAATGACATCAAGCTAATAATATGTGTACAGGCTACTGCCATTAATGTTCCTTTTACATGACCTCACAACAATCAAGTCAGAGATTTAAATTCCAACTTGTAATTAGGGAAACAATGAAGAAGTAAATGGAAACGCATAATAGTGTCATGACGTGAGAACACAAAATAATTATGTTGCTAATTACTCTTTGCCTTTCTTGGTAGAAAGCAAACTAGGAACAGTATCCAAAGAATTCACAAACATCTCAGGATCTCCATTCTATAAGTTCCCTGGCCTTACTTTAGACACTTTGCCGATCCCTGAGGGAAATAGATGAGTTGCTACTAGAACTGCGTGGAAACACAATCCATGTCTTGCACGTGGCAGGCAAGAATTAAACCAGTTCTCAAGTTGAGCAACACTTGTGTGCAATATTTGAGTCTCACCCTCGGTGAACCACATTCTTGATCAGAGCGTTCCCGCCCATAGAATTTGCTCTTCCACTGGAGATGAGAGACATAACGATGACTGCAGGAATTCAACACCTGCATGACAGGAGAGAAACAGCAGAGACAAATCAAGCAAGCAATGTAGCTTTTACATTCACAATGAGTTTTGGAAAGTACCATGTTTTCATGAATAGAAAATCATACAATGTGAAATATTCAACAGGGTTATATAAGCGCAATATAATGAATCTCAATGTTCAGGAGGTAGAACTCTGGAAATAGAAAAGTGAAATTGAGAAGTGATGGCTGAAATATGATCTGTTCAGTGCGTGAGATGAGCTCTTGTTACTGTGAGCAGTGACAGAATGGAGAATGCTTGAGTTTGTGTTAGCATGAATAACTGCTGCAAGCTCCGTCTTAAAGGGATAGTCCACCCAAAAATAAAACATCTGTCATCATTTACTCAATCTCATGTCATTTCAAACTTGTGTGACGTTTTTTTCTGTGGAACACAAAAGAAATAATTTGAAAGTGGAATAGCCTGATATTACAGTTAGCTCAGTTCAGAGGTTCATGGTGTTGCAAGTGAATAATAATAGTTATTTGGGTAAGTAGGTAGTATGCCACAGATGACACAAAGTGCTTCTACAAATATTTCCACATTAACTGATACTTTTTATCATTCATTTTTACAGTCATATACTGCTGAATGATAGATTAGCTGTAAACATTATGGCCAATAACCGATTAATTAATGATATTAAATGGTTAGTTCACCCAAACATTTAAAATTAGCCCATTATTTACTCACTCTCAAGCGTAAATGACTTCCTTCTTTCAGATTGAATTCATCTGAAATAAAGTCATATACACCTAGCATGCCTTGAGGGTGAGTAAATAATGGGCTAATTTTCATTTTTGGGTGAAGTAAGCTTTTAAAAAGTACCCTATTTTGTGTAAATAAATGAAAAATAAAATACTAAAAACTAGTGAATTTAGATATGATAACATTATAAATTACAGCATTAAAAATAAATATTAATTTTGAGATTAACAAAATATTACATTTAACATTTGTATTAAATAATTTACATGTTTTATAGATGTTAGATGACTGTGAATGTAATCTAAATGTGAAAACAGTAAATGTGTGTACTATTAAATCTTTAAAATTAAATACAGTTAAATAAAATGTCAGATACCATTATAGTTAAATCTAAAAATCTAAAAATAATATTGGCTGATAACCAATATGATCCCACCCAAAGGGACTGGTATGCTATATACTATATAGTGTATTCACTACCAGTCCAAAGTTTGGACATACTTGAATTAATCTGATTGAGGTTTTCAATTAAGCTTATTCAAAACATGCCACAAATGGGAAAGAAACCACAGCAACCCTTATTATTTTAGTGGAGTGTGAATTTTCTATATTTCCTATGAAATATAACACTCTATTAGAAATTATTTAGTCACAAAACTGATACATGCCTACAGACAACAGTATTCAATAACCAAGAGTATAATTAACAGATGAAAATGAATATCTCAAGGATTACAAAAAAAAGGTAATTTACACTACTGGTCAAGGGTTGGAAATAATTAAAGGAATAATTCACCCAAAAAAATTAAATTCTGTTATTAATTACTCAGTGTTTCAACTGTAATGTTACAAAGCTAAGATAATTTTTTTTTTGCACAAAGAAAACTAAAATAACTACTTTATTCAACAATTTCTTCTCTTCCGTGTCAGTCTTTGGCATTCATGAGAGTACCACTTTTATGCTCACCAAGGGTACATTTACTCTATTTCATAAAAAATACATTAACAGTAATATTATAAGGCTATAAATAGATACAGCCTTAATGAGCAGAAGAGGCTTCTTATGAAAACATTATAAAATCTTAATGACATTTTGTGTATGTTCTGTCCCTGTCATAATACCACTTTCACTAACTGAGTATTTCCCCTCTCCTTTATTCTCCAGTATGTCAGGGAACCAATAATAAGCTGACTCTGCTGGCACAGCCAGACGATCACTACAGAGCCATGGTGCGGATGTACAGCAACTGTACAGTCGTGCTGGAGAACCTGGAGATAACCAACGTTCAGGATTACCATGACCTCTCCTTTCTCAGAGTGAGTGCCATAACACACCTGTAAATTAAAATAGCAAGTATGAGACTAGATCATTAGTTATATACTACTAATTGCTCAAACCAAAATTTTTTTTTTTTTTATGTTAAACAAGATCTAATTATTGATATAAGTTTTTAAATGGTATTTGACTAAAGTATTCTTTCTCTCATAGAGCATTGAAGAAGTTGGTGGCTACGTGCTAATAGGAATAAACTACGTGGATGTGATACCCCTGGAAAACCTACGTCTCATTCGAGGACATGCTCTCTTCGATAACAAGTACGGCCTTGCTGTGGTGGCAAACTTCCACAGGAATGAGTCTTCAGTAAATAACAGCATCTTCAGCGGCCTCAGAGAGCTGCGCATGAGAAGCCTCACTGGTAACGCATTCATTTTGCAGATGCTTGAAAAGCATGTTTATACTGTAAATCCCCAATACTACAATGCGTTGAATACAGCATGCAATTTGTATATAAAGTCACATCTTCTATTATTTACAGTGATAGAGAATTATTTTCCCCTCTTTATCTTGCAGAAATTCTCAAAGGTGGGGTTAAAATTGCCCACAATCCTTTGCTTTGCAATGTGGAGACCATACAGTGGTTGGACATTGTGCAGGACAATAGTGATGTGATTGTGTCAGGAGGGACTGACCCTCAGTGTAAGTGTTTAGAGTTTTACAAACATAAATCACGCAATATACACTGCCGTTCAAAAGTTTAGGGTTAGGTTTTTCTGAAAGACATTAATTACTTTCAGCAAGGATGCATGAAATTGATGAAAGGTGACAAAAAGACATTTATAATATTACTAAAGATTTTTATTTCAAATAAATGCTCTTATTTTGAACAATCTATTTATAAAATAATCCTGGCAGAATTATTACAGGTTCCACAAAAATATTAAGCAGCACAACTGATTTTAACACTAATTAGAAATGCTTCTTGGAAAGTATATCAGCATATCAGAATGATTTCTGAAGGAACATGTGACACTGAAGACTGGAGTAATGATGCTGAAAATTCAGCTTTGCATCACATAAATTATAAATAGTTTAAAATATATATTATATAATATATTTAAGACAGAGAACTGTTTTTGTTTTTGTTCTTTTAGAATAATTTTTCACAATAATTCAGTTTTTTTATGGCCCATTATTGCCATTAAGTAAAAATAAACAAAGATAATTTTTGGTCACAATTCTGACACAATTCTTTACATTTCGCAGTTATGACTTTTTTTCTCAGAATAGTGAGATATAAGATATAAACTCGCAATTCTGACTTAATAACTCGCAATTGCAAGATATAAACTTCTAAGAAAAAAGTCTGAAGTGCAAGGGCTTCCATTGTTTTACTATATTAATCAACTGAAGATATAAATGTATATTAAATGATGTATTCAAAAAATAAAATAATATAAAACAAATACTTTCTTCCATACCTCAGGCAGACGATGTGACTCAGGGTGCTATAATGGATCATGTTGGGCTCCAGGACCAGAGAACTGCCAGACCTGTAAATTTAGTTATATAGTTATAAGTGAATATATAATTCTGCAAAGGAATACAGTATGTATGAGTAAACTACATTATAACAAATGGTTTTTTTTGTCCTTACTGTCAGTGACTCGGCTGAACTGTGCCGAGCAGTGCTCGCGGAGATGTAAAGGACCCAAACCCATCGACTGCTGCAGTGAACATTGCGCTGCAGGCTGCACTGGACCCAGACCAACAGACTGTCTTGTGAGTGGAGAGCTAATATATTTATATATATATATTTTTTTTTTTTTTGATACCTAATGATCAGTGGGAAACAAATGTGACCATGGACCACAAAACCAGTCAGATACATTTTTGGAAACTGAGATTTATACATCATGTGAAAGCTGAATAAATAAGCTTTCCATTATTGTATGGTTTGTTAGGTAATAAGATAATATTTGGCTGAGATACAACTATTTGAAAATCTGAAATCTTGGGGTGCAAAAAAATTGAAATACTGAGAAAAAAACCCTTAAAGTTGTCCAAATGAAGTTTTTAGCAATGCATATTAATAATCAAAGATTAAGCTGAGATACATTTATGGTAGGAAATAACTTAATAGAAGATCTTTACTCAATATACTTATGAATTTTGGCACAAAAGAAAAAGCAATAATTTTGACCCATACAATGTATTTTTGGCTACTTAAGACTTAAGACTGTTTTTGTGGTCCAGGGTCACAAATGTTGTGTAATGACTGTAGGGCCTTTTTTCTCCAGGCCTGCAGAGACTTCCAAGACGATGGGACGTGCAAAGATGCCTGTCCACGTCTTATGCTGTACGATCCCAACACTCACCAACTTGTTCCCAATCCTAACGGGAAGTATAACTTTGGAGCCACCTGTGTGAAGACGTGCCCTTGTGAGTTTGCTTTTCATATGTTTGAGGTTACTAGAATCATTCTGTTCATTAAAAAACCTTTAGTTTGTAAACATAAGAGCCCCAAAAGTCATGGAGGCATACTGGCTCATTTCTATTATACATAACAACCACCAACATTATCCAGAGACAAAAAATTACACTGGTCTTCAGCCAGTTATGATTGCAAATACACAAGCAAAGACACACCCAGAGGTTGCGCGCTGTGTAAACAAAGAGCTACTGTTCTCTGAGGTGTCAATGTTTAATTTAGGTAAACACTTAAAAAATGCTTTAGAGCTAAAATAAATAATCTTGCTCTTGATAAATATAAACTGTGTGCAGCAAAAGACCTTTCATTTGTGCCTTTTTATTTAAAGAGAAACAGCATCTATACTTAACTAAAATGTAACTGAAAATGTCTGCTGCAGATAACTTTGTGGTGACTGATCACGGTGCATGCGTTCGAACCTGCAGCAGTAACATGCATGAAGTGGAGGAGAACGGTATAAGGAAGTGCAAACAATGCGATGGCTTGTGCCCGAAAGGTCAGCAATGTTATTAAGTTATTAATAGTGTTGTTTTCGACATGTTTAATCAATTGTGCATGACACGGATATCTAATGTTAAATATTTGAACGTGTGTTTTATTTTAGTGTGTAACGGCCTTGGGACAGGAGCGCTTGTTAACACCATCGCAGTCAACGCGACCAACATTGACTCATTTATCAACTGCACCAAAATAAATGGGCACATTACAATAATGAAGATGACTTTTGAAGGGTGAGATTTTATGGACCACTTCCAGACTAAATTAGTTGACTTTGTCTTCATGCTTTGCATTTAATCTAATGCTATAAATATTATTTTTTAAGGGATGTTTTTACAAATACTCCAAGCATGAACGCTACAAAACTCGACTATTTCAAAACAGTGAAGGAAATTTCAGGTAAACTATATATATGTGTTTGCATACTTTACAATATAATTTATTCCTGTGATGCAAAGCTGAATTTTCATCAGCTGTTACTCCAGTCTTAAGTGTCAGAAATCATTCTAATATGCTGATTTATTATTAGAATGATCAATGTTGGAAACAGTTGTGTTGCCAAGGATTCTTTGATGAATAAGTTAAAAAGTAATGAATAAGTTAAGTTAAAAAGAACAGTATTTATTCAAAATATAAATCTTTTCTAACAAAGTAAATCTATACTATCAATTTTTATTAATTTAACACATCCTTGGTGAATAAAAGTAATAATTTCTTTAAAAAAAAAAGAAAGAATAAAAATTGACTGACCCCAAACTTTTGAACAGTAGTGTATATTGTTAGAAAACCTTTCTAATTTAAATAAATACTGTTCTTTTTTAACCTTTTATTGATCAAGTATCACAGTATCACAGGTTCCAAAAAAAAATATATTAAGCAGCACAACTGTTTCCAGCACTGACAATAAATCAGCATATTAGAATGATTTTTGAAGGATCATGTGACACTGAAGACTGGAGTAATGATTCTGGAAATTCAACTTTAATTACAGATATAAATTAAATTTGAATGTATATTAATATAGAAAAAAAATCACAATATTACTTTTTTTCTGTATTTTTGATCAAGTGAAAACTGCCTTGATAAACAAACTTCTTTAAAAAACATTAAATGAGAGGGTGTGTCCAAACTTTTGACTGGTGTGTGTGTGTGTGTATATATATATATATATATATTTGCATTTATATTTATTTTACATATGTGACCCTGGACCACAGAAGTCTTAAGTAGCATGGATATATTTGTAGAAATAGCCAAAAATACCTGAAAAAACTTCATTTTTGATTATTAATATGCATTGCTAAGAACTTATAGACAAATATAAAGGCAATTTTATACATTTAGATTCCAGATTCCAGATTTTCAAATAGTTGTATCTCGGCCAAATATTGACCATTCAGCAATGGAAATGAACATATATATATATATATATATTTTTTTTTTTTTTTTTTTTTTTCTCCATCAGTTGCATAGATGGAGTTTTGGTTCCTTGCCACTGTCGCCTATGGCTTGCTCAGTTGGGGGCAACAACTAAATTGGGGACAAACAATTTATTAATTTGGAACTACTGATTAATTTCCTCAAACTAAAATTGTTTAAAGTTTCTTTTTGAATTATTGATATATTACTTTCCAATTTGATACTGTAAAGTTGTTTTGGCACAATTTGTATTGTAAAAAGCGCTATATAAATAAAGCTGACTTGACTTGACTATATATATAGAGAGAGAGAGATTTTTTTTAATATATAAAAAGTATATCAGTATGGTATATCAGTAGTATATCACTATTTAATACACCATCTTGGCATAGGTATGGAATTTTTCTTTGACTAAAGATAGATAAAGCCTTATTTAGCAGTGCTATTTTATTTTTCTCAGGGTTTCTGTTAATCCAGGACTGGCCTGAACACCTTAATTCCCTCAGTCCCTTTGAGAACCTGGAGATCATTAGAGGAAGAACTAAACAACAGTAAGTTTTTTCGTGTCAGTTAACAAATAATTAGTTTCTCTTCATATTAAAACTGTGTTATCATGAAAAAAATAGATACCTTTCACCAACAAATAGTGTTTCTGTCATCACCTCTTTCAAAAATGCAGTGGCACCGTCAGTTTTGCCGCCTTGAACATACCGCACCTGGATCATCTTGGCCTGCGCTCGCTGAAGGAGATCAGTGATGGCGACGTGGTGATCAAGAACAACCCCCGCCTCTGTTATGCTGAAGGCAGCTACTGGATGAAGCTGTTCAGATCAGAGAAACAGCGCATACGAACTGGAAACAACGCAGCAGTGCACAACTGTGGTATAGGACTTGGTTCAAATATTTTTTGTTTTCAGTATTACACAACTTATTTGTTGGCAAGCAGTTTCGGTCATGTGAGGTCACAGAGTTCGTATGATGAAACAAAAGCTCTCTTGTGTGCTCTTTAGAGCATCAAAACAGTACCTGTGATAGTATGTGTGGAGGGGAAGGCTGCTGGGGTCCAGGGCCGTCCATGTGCGTCTCATGCCAGAATGTCAACCGTAGGAGGCGCTGTGTCAGTCACTGCAATCTGCTGGATGGGTGAGTGTCCAACAGAGAGTCCACTGAAGAAGCTTATTTGCTGCTCATTTTCTAGTGCAATAATGACAATTGATAATAAAAAAAAATCAAAAGTCTATTAATGGCTAACTTAATGTATTTAATATGAACCAGTCATGAGGGTCAATTTTTGTTGCCTAAAGTTCTTAGCAATTCATATTGCTAATCAAAAATGAAATTTTGATATATTTACAGTAGGAAATTTACTAAATATCTTCATGTAACATTTACTTAATATCCTAATTATTTTTGGCATATTGCTACAAATATACCCAATGCTACTTAAGGTTTTGTGGTCCAGGGTCATATATTATCCGATGCATCCGCAGAGTTTACATGCAGCTTCTTCTATTAATAGAAGAGTGCATTAGTGCCGCCCATTTTTTCTGAGTAGTTGGTATTTTTCCATTCTTTTTTCCCATAGGGACCTTAAGCAAAAGACGTTGTTAAAGCTTTATAAGCCATGAACCAAAACAACCAGCTATGAGGTGAATCGCAACATTACAAACTTGTAATGAAGCAAAAAAGCAAAAAACTGTTTGAAAATCAAAGCAAAGGCACAATGGTAAAAGACTTTAGTGAGGGAGAGAACTAGAATCTCTTTTGGCTGGATTTGCTCATTGCTACTCTCTGATTGGCAGAATTTTCTGTACAGCATTATGGGTAATGTAGTTTTTCACCACAAATTCTGATTTTAAACATGACTATTTTAAAAATAAGTAAAAATAAAGTGAACAGCCAAGAAAGGTATTTACCATAAACTGACAAACTTGTAGCTTCCAGGTCTTCAAAGGTTTATAAGTTATTGTTAAAACTCAATTTTCTTATGGAGAAGATTAGTTTTTACATCTGAATTGAACTGTTGTATATGGAATCCCATTTCTACCACTGAATAAAACAAAAACAACAGCAAAAAAGGTAATTGTGACTTTTTATCTCACAATTCTGACTTTTTTTTGCAATTGCAAGTTTACATCTTGCAATTTTTTTAGAACTGCGTGAAAAACTTGCAAGATGAACTGAGTTATAAAGTCCAATTCTGAGAGGTAAAGTCAGAAAATCGCAATTCTGTCTTTTTCTCAGAATAAGTGATATAAACTTGCAATTTCAATAAAAAAACACTATAAAAATCTATCTATTGCAATTTTATATCTTGCATTTTTGACTTTTTTCCCCTTACAATTGCGAGTTAAAAAGCCCTAATCCTAACTGCAAGATATAAACAACGCAAAATATAAACAATGCGAGATATAAAATTACAGAGAGAAAGATAAAGTTGCAATTACCTTTTTTATTCATAAATCTCACAATTCTGAGTTTTTTCCTTGCAATTGCAAGTTTATGTCACTTATTCTGATAAAAAGTGAAATACACAATTGTGAGTTAATAGAGAATTGTGAGACAATTCTGAGAACATATTGACATATCACGTCTTTTTTCCCCTTTAGAATTTGACTTTATAACGCAATTCTTTATTTCTCACAATTCTGACTTTATTTCTCACAATTGCAAGTTTATATCACACAATTCTGAAAAAAGAGATAAAAAAGTCATAATTACTTTTTTTTTCCAGTGGCAGAAACGGTCTTTCATAGTTTCGCTTCTCTTAACTGTTGTACTCTACACATTTCTACAGAAACCCCCGCGAATATGTATCAGAGAACATGTGTTTGGAATGTGACCCGGAGTGCAAGATCCTGAACGGGACACCAAGCTGCCATGGGCCGGTATGTCACACTATGTCAGTGTTTTATATCCCATATAAACCACATTATTAGTGATGCTTGCTCACACTTCCTCTAACTAGGGATCTGAACACACTCCTTAAACTAAAGTATTAAACTTGTTGTGTAAATCATCACACAACTTGTTGAAGAGAAGTATGCTATTACTTTTCTGATACATTAGACTTCTGATTCTGATACAAATTTCAGTTTGGCAGTTTATTTTGAGCAACACTCAGACAACCATCACTCATATTTTCATCTGAAAATGTCCAAACTACAGTAATAATAGTAAGATGTGTAAGTGGTCTAAGTGTCAATGTTGTTTTCTCTATATTTCTCTTTCTAGGGAGCTGACCAGTGTACTGAGTGTGCTCACTTCAAAGATGGGAAACACTGTGTGGCACAGTGTGCCCAAGGCGTGCAAGGTCTTAATAACAGACTTGTCTATACATACCCAGACAAAACTAGACAGTGTCAACCATGCCATGCTAACTGCACTCAAGGGTAAGAACAAGTTAAACCTTCTTGGGTGATTAGTGAAATAATAATACTATAATATATAATACTAACCAAAGTGTTTCTGTTATTATAGTTGCAGTGGACCAGGACTGAATGGTTGTGAACCGAAAGGGTACAGCAGTTCATGTGTTATTTTACTATGTGGTGTTTTTTTTCAGAATTAAAGTTTACTAGTTGAATTTCACTTGGAAATTACAGTTTGGAAGTAAAATGGCTTGTGAATGCTATTTAATTTGCTTATTCGAAGCTCTGGTGATTCATATTAAATGTTTGCTTGTTTGTTATTTTTCATGGAAGTAAATGACCTGATATCCTCTCTCTAGGTCTCACATGCCTGTAGTGGCGGCTAGCATTGTCGGAGGCATGCTGCTGATTATGGTCCTCCTCCTTTCCATTTCCGTTATCTTCCGCCGACGACGCATCCGACGAAAGAGGACCTTACGCCGCCTGCTTCAGGAGAGAGAGGTAAGCCACAAAAATTTATTACAAGTCAAACATAATTGTATGAATCCCTATATGACTATATTTACATCATTCTGCAGCTGGTCGAACCTCTGACTCCCAGTGGTGAAGCGCCCAACCAGGCTCTCCTTCGCATCCTAAAGGAAACAGAACTGAAGAAAATAAAAGTCCTTGGGTCTGGTGCATTTGGCACCGTCTTTAAGGTACTTTTTTGAATACAAAACACACTACACTACAATACACTACATTATACAATTATTCAAAATCATTTCAATTGGTAATTTAAGTAAAGCTGAAATAAAATTTCATGAAAACCATAAACAAACAAAAAGACAAAAAAACAACTGAAAATACGTTTAGGCTGAAAAAAAAAATACTAAAACTGAAACATTTTTGGTAATTGAAAAAGTTGAAATATAAGTTAAATATAGCTAAATAAAAAAAAATAATAAAAATGACAAAATCACATAAAAATACTGAAACTTAACCTAAATGTAAAATATAAACTGAAAAAAGGAAGCCAACTCAAAATATTAAAATACTATAATTATATATAAATAATGCTATATCACTTACAATGATATATAATGTCAGTTCCTAACAATTGAAGATTGAAGATGAACAATTATTTTTTTTTATTTTTTATACATCAAGATGAGAGTGCAATTTTGAAGAAAAAAAAAAGTAATCCTTCATGAATAAATAAAATTGCTCCACCTCCAAAATTTTACTGTTTTACTTAGAGATGCATCAAAGAACAGTGGCAAACGTCGAATTGCTCAATCAACATGAAAGTTTAAGAAATATATCAGAAAAGAAATAACTCTCTTATCTGTTTTTCTCCTAGGGTTTGTGGATCCCTGAGGGTGAGGATGTGAAAATTCCTGTTGCTATCAAAGTTTTGAGAGAGATCGCATCTCCCAAAGCCAACAAAGAGATTTTAGATGTGGGTATCATGCATTTTTACTAATGATTAATAGTTGTCCTGCATTTAAAACTTTTTTTTTTTTGCCGATTCAGGAGGCCTATGTGATGGCCAGTGTGGATCATCCTCACGTGTGTCGTCTGTTGGGAATATGCCTCACATCCAACGTCCAACTCATAACCCAGATCATGCCTTACGGCTGCCTGCTGGATTATGTTAGAGAGAATAAAGACAATATCGGTTCACAGACTCTGTTAAATTGGTGTGTGCAGATCGCCAAGGTGAGTTCAAAATCACTTATATCCTCAATATTTAACTTTCATTTTTATGTAACAATTATTCATTTTTATGCATTTTGTTGCTACAAAATTTATCAAGTTATTTAAACTAGAAAATAACTCCAAATATCAATCCCTAGATACACGCACATATATAGTATTGTACAGTAATATTGAAAAATATTACTAAACTTAAAATAGCCATTTTCTGTTTGAATATATTTTCAGCAATATATATATTAAAATGTAATTTATTCCTCTAATGAAAGCTGAATTTTCAGCATCATTACTCCAGTCTTCAGTGTCACATGATCCTTCAGAAATCATTCTAATATGCTTTTGCTGCTCAAGAAACATTTTTGATTATTATCAATGTTGAAAACAATTGTTGTTTAATATTTTTGTGGAAACCATCATACTTTTTTCAGAAATAACAACATTTTATTTGAAAAAGAGTATTAAATATAAGTATAAATTCCTTAAAAAAATATTACTGACCTTAAAAATTTGAACGGTAGTGTATAAATCTTGCATAAACTTTGTACATATAAATAAGCACATAAATAAATATTTATGTGTTAAATATTATGTATAAATAAATAAACCCCTGCTCCCACAACACTCTCATAAATAAATTCAGTGCATTTCTTCTTGAAAACAACAAAATAGCAATTCCAAAAGTGCTGAGTCTCTTGGAATCAGCTGATTGGACACACACAGCATTCATTGACATCTATGCACGCACTTCTCAACAGGGAATGAACTACTTGGAGGAGCGTCACCTGGTCCATCGTGATTTAGCAGCCAGGAATGTGCTAGTGAAGACTCCTAACCATGTGAAGATCACTGACTTTGGCCTGGCCAGACTCCTGGGTGCAGAGGAGAAAGAATACCATGCTGACGGGGGCAAAGTAAATCACGCATCAACAATCCACTGATATAAAACAATCAACAGTATAAGAAACAAATTGAAATTCATTGGGCACATGTGCATATTTGTTGATATTCACCAAGAAGTTGACTTATTATAACTGCCTTTGCTTAATTCTTAGGTGCCTATAAAGTGGATGGCCCTAGAGTCAATTCGTCACTGGACTTACACTCATCAAAGTGACGTTTGGAGTTACGGTAAGTGCTCAGCACTACATATTATTTAATTATTAATTGGCACAAAAGAATAATTAGAATAGATGAGTGTGTCAAGTAATAATGGATTGCGATAGTTCACTTGAAGACTTGCTCACCAGTGGATCCTCTGCAGGGAATGGGTCCAAACTAGGGCTGCCCCCTAATAGTCGACTAAGCGTTAGTTGACCAGAAAAGGCTTGGTCGACCAAAATTTTATTAGTCGTTTAGTCGCAGAAAGAAAGAAATAAATCTCACGGAGAGATCGTTAATGGCTATAGTCTGCGTGGTAATTGTAATACAGTATACTTTGGGCAGTACATCCAACATTCGCCTATTATTCATCAACCTTAAATATGGCTTATTATCTGAAACGTAAGTAGCCGCAACTTTACATGTAATGTTGTACAATGTAATGTTAAGCAGTGGTTTTCAAACCCTGGGTGGGTCGCGGGACTTAAAAAAATGGGTCGCCAGGACGATTTAAGCAAGATGTATAGGCTATGTAGGCTATGTAACAAAGTTCAAGATTCAGGGAGAAGGATGCGGGAAGCTGCAAACTAAACCGAAAGTAAAACGCGCGCACGCATTCAAAAGTAATTTTAATATCCCGCTTTCAGAGAGCGACTATCACAATGCGAGCAAATTAGGCTATATATATTTTTAAAAAGTTTTAAAACCACCGACCTAGAGAAATGTGCGCTGTCTGTGTGGAAGCTAGCTAAACAGACATGCGCTTAATGCAGAACAGATGGATGCCGGTGTGGTAAGTTGCTTTTAGAATAGCTTACTCCATCATTTTTGGGCATATAGACAGGTAAAAGTAAAACATCTTTTCGAAAGACGCATATTCGTGTCCACTCACAATAAAAACGAAACATGCGCTTTTGTAAAATAATAAAAGCAAACAGAATGTGCTTTCTGTCGTCTCTTTTCTGTGAACTTGAGCGTGAAACTCAGTGTATATCTTTGGCTTTCAGACATTAAAACAAATCTATAGAGAGTAAAATTTCTACTTTCTCAGATTATGTAATAGCCTATACGAAACATGCATTCAGGCGCATCATAGCTGCGGAGATGACGAGTCGCCGACTTCATCTCTTAAGCCGAAAACAAAGCACTAGTTTTTCAATATATTATTAAAATGTTAATGCAGTCTACTTATTGTTTTTCCCTGACACATTTGTAATCATTACATCTGCGGTGCGCTATCGCAAGCTTTATGCGTGCTTGCGCTTATTAGGATATATAGCCTAGGCAATTAAAGGCTCATTATAATGATCTAAATGTAATATTAATAAACGTACGATTAGTCGACTAATGCTTAAAATGAACGACTACTAGACGACCAGAAAAATCCTTAGTCGAGGGCAGCCCTAGTCCAAACAGCTGATAAGAACATCATAATAATCCACACCACTCAAATCCATCAATTAATGACTTGTGAAGTGAAAAGCTGTGTGTTCGTAAGAAATGTTTAACTTGCTTTCACCTAAAATACCAGTCCATAATCCATAATAACACTTTACGCAGTGAAAAAGTCCATCTTCTGTTGTTCTCTTAATATAAACTGCTTTAACCTGTTAACAGGGCTTGATCTGTGCATTTCTCACCTGATTCAGGCAAAAATATTTTTTCATGGGAGAAAGCAATATTATGGAGAGAGGACTCATATTTTAGCTAAATTCAACAATTTGAAGTAAAAAAAAAAAACATCTTAAACATGTATTTGTTTCTTACAAACATGCAGCTTTTCACTTCAAAGACATTAACTGATGAACTGGAGTGGTGTGGATTACTTGTGGATTATTGTGATGTTTTTATCAGCTATTTGGAGTCTCATTCTGACGGCACCCATTCACTGCAGAGGATCCATTGCTGAACAAGTGATGTAAAGCTACATTTCTCCAAATCTGATGAAGAAACAAACTTATAAAAGCAAACTATACATCAGCATTAACACAGATTAATAAATGCTGTGAAAAAGTTTAATAGCTCATGATATTTATCGCAATAACAAATTGCAACCTTATTGTATCATTACTTGCCCTTTTCAGGGGTCACTGTGTGGGAGCTGATGACTTTCGGATCTAAACCATACGATGGAATCCCAGCCAGAGGAATTGCAGATATTCTGGAGAAGGGAGAGCGTTTGCCACAGCCTTCCATCTGCACTATAGATGTCTATATGATCATGGTCAAATGTGAGTGCTAATGTTGCAATCAAGAGGAGAACACAAAAAAAAAAAAAAACAATTCAAAGGGCATTTAATAGTAGCTATAATGTAGCTTATTATGTATTACATAAAGATTTCAGATGAACATGAGACATTGTGAACTATATAGATTTGTATGCAACATGATAGCGTAATACGCAATAACAGCTTCAGTTAAAATGACTGAACATAAATTTATATCTACATCTAGGCTGGATGATTGACGCTGACAGCAGACCTCACTTCCGCGAACTTGTGGCAGAGTTTTCAAAAATGGCCCGAGATCCATCTCGCTACCTTGTCATTCAGGTAGTTTACAAAAAATATCTGTGCATTCATTTTACGAATGTAAAATAAAATCACCTACAACTGACATTAGTTTTGCAATTCAGTGTGGTGCAGATAAAGGCACAAAAATTACTGTTTTTTTTTTAATGCACAAAAATGCATTATTTAATGGTTTATTTTAAATATTTATGATAATTGTAGAATTTTATATATTAAAAAAAATAATTTTTTACATTAAAAAAATAGTTTTTAATTTGCCATTGTACACAGGGAGATGACCACATGTACCAGCTCAGCCCGACAGATTCAAAGTTGGCAAAATCCGCTATGTCGTGGATCAGTACAGAAGATATGGATGGTGTGGTAGATGCGGAGGAATACCTGCTACCCAACAAGCAATTCTTCATCCAATCAAAACAACCTCCAACACCTCAATATCACAATGCAGCAGTCAGTATCTCATTCTAGGAAATATTAGAAATTGTGTTATTAGCCAAGTACACTTCATCAGACATGACTCATTGATTTTTTTTTTGTTTTGTTTTGTGTGTGTTGTTTTAAGGAAAACTACACGAATGGTATAATGCTACGTTACACCACAGACCCCACGCTTAAAGACCTCATGCTGCCAGGTATTACCATGAATTACTCTTATGCTTCATTTTGTTCAATAAGCTCTAAATATAGTTTATTAAAACCAAACTGAGCCAGAATAAATCATTTTATTATATTATTTATAGTGTTTTTTGCAAATATTTTCAATAAAATGTTTATATTTATTGTATTTATATTTTATATGTGTGTGTGTGTGTGTGTGTGTAAGTAATAAAATAAAAAAAGAACTTGACTGGTCTGCATAAAGCCAAGTCCTAATCCCAGCTGAACACCTCTGGTGTGACTTTAAATACAGACCTTGAGCCAAAAACTCATCACCAAACACCAATGACTTGTACATACACTATATGGACAAAAGCATTGGGACACCCCCTTCTTTAGAACAGAAAAAGGCACTTCCAAAACTGTAGCAACAAAGATGGAAGCATAATTCATGTATTTAATGTAAAATTGTATTTCCATCTCTGTTGTTTCAGTTTGTAAAGTGTCTAAAATGACTGTGCCCATATGCACAAGTCATTGGTGTTTGGCTCAAGGTCTGCATTTAAAGTCACACCAGAGGTGTTCAGCTGGGATTAGGACTTGGCTTTATGCAGACCAGTCAAGTTCTTCCACACTGACTGAATCAAACTATTCTCTATGAACCTTGCCTTATACACAGAGGCACTGACATGTTAGAATAAAAAGGGTCCAGTCCAAACTTTTGCTATAAAATTAGAAGGACACAATTCCCTAGAATATCATTATATGCTTAAACATTAAGATTAGTACTCATAGAAATGAAGTAGTCAAACCTGTTCATTAGAAGGGGGTGTCCCAATACTTTTGGCAGTGTATATATATATATATATATATATATATATAATATAAAAATTACAAACCACTAACTTTTGAACAGTAGTGTAATTCAGAATTAAATGGGATATTCAAGCAAAACAAATGTATTTATATATTTAGCATTACCACAGTTAGCCATAAAGACTCATTTTTATATGTTGTCCCAAAACTAGCTAAATTTAGAAAAACAGATAAATCATGTTCTCCTGCTCACATACTGTTTCATAACCACATTTTACCTTCTCTTTCCCAGAGTACATTAACCAGGATGTAACCCCAACAAGCAATATGATAAACCCAAACTACGAGGGTCCGACCCATGGACACACAGAGAACGGATACATAGACACATACAGCTGTAAACCCGACGGGCCGGAGTACTTAAACACCTCCTCCGCAACTTTACCACCCTCCCCGTGTGCCAACCTCGACAACCCAGACTACCAGCAGAACTTCCTGCCCTTGTCCACCACCGATGTTCTTTTCCTCCCCGCGACGGAGAACTTCCACTACCTGGGGCTCAGCACAGCCATGCAGTCTCACGTACGTTAAATCAACGGGATGAATGTTTGAATTGCACTGCTTAAACTTCTGGAAGTCACACGTGTTAATACTGCAGCTACGTTAAGACAATGAGGACGTCAGGTCCGGATACGCTTGAAGGAGACTGCCGTAATTAACTTGCTCTTGAAACGGGGGTGTGGCTGAGAGGCATGAAGCTGTGAGTAATGTGCTGAATGTCAAGCTAGAGCACATTTCATTATTTCTGTATAATATGGGTAATCGTTGATGATTGTTGTGGTCTGATGTAGCTTAATTTATTGAACCAAAACTTAATTGAGCTGTTAATACTTCATATTGTTAAACCGTCATCAGTTTACTCTGATTTAGTTAGTAACTTTGGGTAGTATTTGTAAAGCCTAAATAAGATGGACTGGATAAGTGCAGCATGTGACAATCACACAAAGACTATAGATTACCCAAGACGTTACACTCGTACAGTTTTGAATGGGGAAAAATGCAACGTTCATTATGGCCGCGAAGCCCCACCGCCTTAATGAAAGAGCCAGTCGTTGGTTAGTAAAGTCAGCGCATCATTCCAGCTGCCATTAGAAGTCCCGGTTGCTATAGAAACAATCGCAGTGCGCTCAATACTGTGCATTGGCTGATTTAGTATGAAAAATAAATGGTTTTTTAATGCTTTTGGAGCACAAGGAACCATATTTATGATGCAGTTGTTGTCAGATTTCATTGGTGATTTCAAATATGAAATTTAATCATAAACATTGTGAACAATTTTAGAAAATTTTATGTTTCCCCATTCAAAGAGATAGGAGCTGCACTTGCATGCCCGAGAGGTGTTTCAAAGATGGCCGCTGAGTGGAATGACTTGCCTTAAAAGGACTTTGCAGTCACATGACCTGTTTTAATAACTGCTTGTCTGTGAAAATCACTTTGAAAAGTCAACATGGAAGCGTTCAGAATGTTTGGGGTTAGTATATATTAACTATTATTATTTATTATAAATTACTATTTATTAAAAATGTAAGTAATTGTGACTTTTTTTTAAGTTCTCTTGGGTTTACATCATGCAATTCAGTTGTTGTTTTTTTTGCCACAAAATAAAAAATAATAATTTTGACTTTATCTCGTAATTAACCCTTCGCCATGACCCACCCCCCTTAAAGGAGAAGTTCACTTTTAGAATTAAAATTTCCTGTTAGTTTACTCACCCCCGTCATCCAAGATGTTCATGTCTTTCTTTCTTCAGTCGAAAAGAAATTCAGTTTTTGAGGAAAACATTCAAGGATTTTTCTCCATATAGTGGACTTCAACAGTGCCCAACAGGTTAAAGGTCCAAATTGCAGTTTCAGGGCAGCTTCAAAGGGCTCTAAACAATCCCGTGCCTTATCTAGTGAAACAATCCATCATTATCTTAATGCTCATCTTGCACTAGCTTGACCTCACACATTACATAATCATGCATGCGTGACATAGGTGGAAGTACCGACTAGGGCTGACACTAACATTTATTTTGGTAATCGAGTAATCTGGCAATTGTTCTAACTATCAATAAATGATCATTTTTTTGTAGTAATAAAAGTGAACAATAACCTCTAAAATGACTTAAAATACTTATATAATAGCAATGAGGCAATAATAGTTAGTTAAAATAATGTATTTAAATCAAGTAATCATATGGTTTTATTGAACATAACTGTTAAAACACTTAAACAATAGGGTTAATGTACATTATGCATTATACCCAATGCCTGCAGAGGGCGCCAACGACCTGATGATTGTTTTTACTTCGCTGTGGGAGTTTAATATTGACTCAACGTTTAATTCAAATGTCCACTTAATCTTTGATATTTGATAGAAAAGCTACAGCCACTGTAATTGCTTGAGTATGTGGATATGAAAACGTGTAAGCTCTGAGTGAGGGTTTAAACTTTTATTTTAAATTAAATCGTGATGAGAAAGATATTGATGTATTCTCCTGTGCTTGCGCAGGTTTATAAATAATTTACCTTACAAATTTGAGGAAATCGTGCAGGTTACATTCCCAGATGAATGTTATAATAAACCCAAACTAGCAACAAGATGGAGTTTAAGACGCTCCACACGTGTAAATGATAACAGTTTGGTTTAATGGAATTGTAGCATTTGTAAATTCTTCATAGCATTATGCTTTAATAGTATGATTTTTAAATGCGTCACTAATATAATCGAGGAACCGTTGCAGCCCTAGCACCACGAGCAAAGTCAAAAGCCCTTTACAAAAAAGGTAAAACGAAGATGTCGGACTACTTTAAAGTCGGAGAACAAAATGAGGAGTTTTTTTGCTCTACCCTACATTTTTTAACCAAAGTACACGGATGAAGTAGTTCTTCATCCTCGCGTGACTTTTCCACCATGATTTATGAAATGCATGAAGTCAGAGAAGCCAATTGCAGAGTTAGTGCAAAACAAGCATTTGTGGTTAAAAGTATATAGATTTTTATTTGACTACCCGTTTTGCTAGATACGAGCCTTATTCCTCGACTGGGATCGTGTAGAGCCATTTGAAGCGGCACTGAAACTGTAATTTGGAGCTTCAACCCGCCGATTCCCATTGAAGTCCACTAAACTGAGAAAATTACTGGAATGTTTTCCTCAAAAAACGTATTTTTTTGCGACTAAAGAAAGAAAGACATGAACATCTTGGATGACATAGGGGTGAGTAAATTAAGGTTACCTTAATTAACGTCGGACAATGGTGCTGTCAGGCCACATATATCAAGCTCACTCAGTGAAAAATACATTGCAGGGCAAAGAAAGGGACAACGCGCTGACAGACAAGACAGAGCAGATTACTTAAGCTATAAAACAAAGTCCCAGCTTTTAAATTGGTAATTTTTTAACGTGATTCAAACAATAAATACCGTTTTGTGGCTTTTTAATGTGTAGTGACAGATCGCTGTAGCGCCTCTTCAAGTCCACGGACGTAAATCCACTCTCCTGTCTGGTTTGTTTGTCGGACAAAATGGCGGATTCGGCGTTATGATTGGTCAGACTCCCTGTCAATCAAAAGTTGCATAAAATAAAAGTCCCACATAAAAATCGAAATTACCTTTCTATTTCTAGTTTTTTAATCCATATTAGATTGACAGCAAAGGCATTTATATTGTTACAAAATATTTATATTTTAAATGAATGCTGTTCTTTTAAACGTTCTATTCAAAGAATGTGAAAAGATGCGGTTTCCATAAAAATATTTGGCAGCACAACTGTTTTCTACATTGATAATTAGAAATGTTTCTTCGCAGTAAATTAGAAATGATTTACTGAAGGGTCATGTCACACTGAAGACTGGAGTAATGATGCTGAAAATTCAGCTTTGCATTATAGGAAAAAATTACATTTTAAAATATATTCAAACAGTTAATCCTTATTTTTAATGGCAATAATATTTCAGAATATTACTGTTTTATTGTATTGTTAATTAAGGTGATCTTAAGAAACTTAAAAAATATTAAAATAATTGTACCGACCCCAAAGTTTTGAACAGAGAAATAGGACATTCAAGCAAAATACATTTATTTTATTGGTACATACCATAAAATTGATGACTGAAAAGGAAAAGGTTTCCAGCTACTGTATTGGCTGAAGAGGAAAGTTGTTTTACAGGCAAAGCAAGTTATCACAGTTTGATGAAAGATTAATAAAACAGGAATTTTATATGTAATAACTTACACCACTGATTCATGCTAATAACAACTGCCTGAGAAACAGAAATGTTTGTAAATAGAACAGTGTGCACTGTGAACACGTATGTCATTATGTTTATGATGCATTAAAATCCACAAACACAATGTGTACTTTGTACATAAAAGCTACCCGTGGTCATAAAAACAGACCCTTTAACCCTGGACTGTACTTAATGGATGCACAAATGAATTTTTCAACTGACCGTCCAGATTTGATTTGAATAATTTAACAACTGTTATATTAACTGAAAGAACACTGTTGGGCTAAAAGGCTTTTTGTTGTTAAAAGGCTCTTCTAACACTTTCTCATTCTGCTTTAAATAGCTGAGTTAACAAATCAGACTACTTGTGTTCTGTCCCCTGCGACACATTCACCCAAGTGTGCACTTATCAGACAACCTACTTTTTTTCTAAATTCAGACAAAACAGGCCATTATTATTTTTTAACTCTGCAGGATCCCATTAATATTGAATACTTACTTATATTTGTTGGCCACATCCACTTCATTGCCCAAAAACATTTTATATAGAAAGAAGTCTGAAAATGTAAGTTTGACTGTGAAACCTGTTTCACTGTGAGATATCGCACTGACGTCCACATTTAGTATGCAAATGTACTTCATGTAGCACAATCCTCCTGACATCTACTGTATACACACCTGTGAATGTCACTTTTAGGATTTTTAGATTTACAATGTGGTTTGAATCTGTATGGACGCTTTGTTACATTGCAGTGTTATTAAATTGTGTTGAAATGTGAAAATGAAGTTTGTGATGTGGAGCTAATGCCATAAATGTCTTTTGTGTGTTAAAAAAAAAATCATCAATGATGCACAATAGACCCTTTTTATCAGACTGTGATGACGCATTTTCAGATTTGTTAACATCTAGCAAAGTTTGTGTCTTGAAAATAGTGTAGCCTACATTTATAACACTATACACCTGGTGCTTCTTACCTTGGCTTTAAATTACTCAAAACTAGTTAAGGCTAGTTAAATGTTTATAATACACCAGCTGTTGGTATAAATGATATTGTGGAGCACACAGGAGCATAAAAATATACTGTATTTGTTGTCATTTCTGTTCACAGTTATAGAAACTATTACCAGCTGCTGAATATCCTGAAAATGCGAAAAGGATCTATTACCAAAAGTCCATTTAAATAAAAAGTATAGGAGTCATTCTGTAATTTAGGGAACTTTCTTACCAGAAAATAACAATATGCTTTCCCAGTAAAACAACTGTTAGGTTCAGTTGATATAATTTCATCAGTGTGACCTGCTAATAGCCAAGCTTGATGATATTGATATTATAATTTATTTTGTGAAATTGTCAGCTATGTTACAGACAAATTATATGGGTTGACGGGTAACATGGTTGACAATTCTGACTTTAGTTTTCAAGGGGGTGTTTTGTTAATTTACTCAATTTTGTTATATAGTTGACAGAATTTTTGTGGACTTGAGATTTTTTTATTTGAAAGAAAATGTAAACTGTAAGTTGTAAATCTGTTTTTTTTTTTAAAGGTATTTAGATTAGAAATAAATTTAATATAGATAATATTGTCTTTAACATTTTGTTATTCATGCTGAACTCAAAAAAAAAAAAAAAAAAAAAAAAATTAAGAGCTATAAAGGGACTCAAATGCAACAATTACAGAAGCTTCAAATGCTCACTGATGCTCCAGAAGGAAACACAATGCATTAAGAGCAAGGGGGGTAAAACTTTCTGAATTTGAATATCAGGGTAATTTAACTTTTTTTGTCTTCTGGGAAACATGTAACTATCTTGTGTAGCCTCTGTAGGGCAGTACCGAATAAAAAAAAAAAAAAAAAAAAAAAGATATTTTGGCAAAAATATACACCTCTTCATTCTGTTCAAAAGTTTTCACCCCCCCCCCCCCCCCCAGCTCTTAATGCATTGTGTTTCCTTCTGGAGCATCAGTGAGCGTTTGAACCTTTTAAACTGGATCATTTTTATAAATACAATAACATGCATTTTGTATGATCCCTCTTATTTTGGTAAAATAATTAACATTATTAAAGATCTGAAAGGGGGATGTGAACTTCTGATCTCAACTGTATGTATTCTGGATAAAATATGACATTTCTGAAGATAATTGTTAGGAAAAAAAACAATTATCATCAATGGACATGAAACGTACCCTAAATTATAGAATGACCCATAATGTACAGGTAGCACAGATATGCATCTAATTACCTATCCTAGACATCTGTGGTTGGAGAGGTTGTATCATTTCTGTGTATTATCATCACACCAAAAAACACTAAAACAATCGCCTTGACTTGCCGCCATCGATTGGCCCATTCATTAATTTCTTCTCTGTAAAGAATCCCACAAAGCATTTTGCATATATGTACATATTATATTTATTATATATACATTGTAAAGGCTTTTTAAAATATATACATGATCAGCATTCAAACATACAGGCCATTTAGTTGCACACTCTTTTGCACTGTGGCAACATTAGTAATTCTCCATTCAAATACTGGTCTGTTACTGCTTTAACCATCTGTACTACATAGCAAACATGCATACAAGATGGTATGGTAAAGTCTTGTTACACTAGACTTGCTCTAGTGCTCATGTTAGATTCATGTTTTTTTTTTTTTTTTCATATTTTTATCAAGGCAATACCGTTTCCTCCTGGTTAAACCATCGTTCCAGCTGTTACTGTAGTCCTTCAAGCCGTGGCTTGTTTCATCAAAGCATTCTCTCCAAACACTTGCTTAAAGTAGGCCACATGCTCCTCACAGTGCTCTCCTGAAACCGTAAGATGATGTCAGATATTTAGTTTGTTTTAGCCCGTTTCGTGAACATAAACTCCATACAATGCATGAATCCTTCAACAAAACCACCTACCTTGGTTGAAACCAGGATTACCACGCAATCTCATATTCCTCTGCTCGAAAAAGCGGAAGATGGTGTAGAACAACATTGTGTCGTTTGTTTGCCGCGCGGCATCCAGAAACTTCCGAGCGGAGACATTATCATGGGCGCCGACGCTTCGAATGAAACGCAGAGCACCTAAAACCTGCTGCTTGGACAGAAGAACCTCCACGATCTCATCATTAGCGGTGGACAGCCTCTGAAAAACACATAAAAACATGCATGGATTACTCTAGATCAGCAGGTAAAGGCAAAATGAAGCTTCAGTCATCGGAGTGTAAAGTGGTTTTTGTACCTTGAGCATGTCTAGAGAGAGCTGGTGAGCAGGTGGATACGTGCTTTCCAATGATAGCAGCAAACAAGCCTAGAAATGCAGAAAACATGATTGCCACATTATTGAAGTAATGCAACGATTTTTAGTTTAAGTAAACTGTAGAGCTCACCAGTGGTTTGGAGTCGCTCAGGACGTGATACTGAAGAAACTGGTGTAGCATGTAGAAGAGGTTGTGCTGGACCAGAGTTTTGATGACTAGCTCATACAAATAGTGCTGGAAAAGGAAAACAAAGATGAGAAGTGTCGGTGTATACTACATACTAAAAGTTGTGAAAAAGTACTGATTTCGGTACTTTCGGTACTGACAATCGCAGTCATATCTGTCGAGCGCGTAAACACTGTGGCCAATCAGCGATGTTTAAAAATGATCAGCCAATCACAGTCATATCTGTTGAGTGCATGAACACTGTGGCCAATCAGCAATGTTTAAAAATTGGCTCAACAGCGCTCAATTGTGAGCAGGAAATGGTAATTTTTATAATTTCATTACCAAAAGTACCGAACCCTGTACTTTTTGACAACCCTACTACATACAACACAACTTTGACAACTACTGTATGCAGTTTGACTCCATTATGATTCTTTACTAAATAATTCAACTGTAACATTAAATTCTGCCTGACAGTTGAGTTTAACAATGTCCAGTTGGCAAAACACAATCAAACACAACACTTTAAAAAGAAAACAAGCATTTAAAAAAATATATATGTAAAGTTTTAAATATGAATTCTAAGCCTTATTAAACTATATTAGTTATAAACTTAATATAATTAATTGTCTAAACGTAATTGTTCATATGTAACATTAAGGACAGAACTGTTATTTTTAGATTGGATTTCATTTTGAAATTTTCATTTTAATATTAATTTCAGTCATTTTCTTATGTGTGTTTGTCATTTTCACTAGTTTTTTTTCTAAAACATTTTTTATATCTTTATTTATATTTTAGCTGTAATATTTTAGTATTTCAGCTTCAATTTCAGTAGTTGGCAATGCTAAATTTGTAATGTTCATTTAAGTTTTTGTCTAACATTTATATTTATTTTATTTCAGCTTTATTTCAATTACCAAAAAATGAACTGTTTTAGTTTTAGTTAACAATAAAAACTAGGGGTTGGCCGATAGGTGTTTTTCAGGGTCGATACCAATTATTACAGATCAAGTAGACAATAACCAATATTTTGAACTGAAATTCATGTCAAAATTAAGAATAACAAGGGCTCTAACAAAAACTTTCTTTAAATGCTTTTAAATTATTTTATAAGTAAATCGGTTTTGAATATGACTGATAACCATAAAAATGCTTAAAAACTCCTAATAACAACACTGAGTAGTGATTCCCAATTTATCTTAGCTGAACTCTTTTGACAAAAAATATTTAGTTGTAAAATATATACTTGTTTTACTTGTAGATACTTGCATATTTACTTAAATATTTGAATAATTTAACAACACATTAGAATGTTCTCGGTTCTCTGATGTTGGTTAATGGTCACGTAAGATACAAGCAAACAAATAAAATTATTTTTTTAAATATTTCTTTTAGTACATTTTCTATTTATATTTTAAACAGGGTATCTGTAGGATTTTTAAGCTCAAATAAGACTTTTAAAGACCTTTTTTAAGACCTGCACAAATAAAAGTTTCAATTATTATATTAATATAAAAACAAAATATCAATCAATTATTAAATAGCATAAATATATTTTACTGTCTGATTTTTATAATGCAGGATCTTATCGATCCACCAGTTTACATTTACAACTGCATGTTTGCTGCGTAAAAATATAGGTTGATTTTCACACAAGTCTGGACAAAAACAGTATATTTATCATATTTATTCAATGAAATCACAGCCTTCTGAAATTCAATCATCACATGGAGCCATATACAACTCTTGTCCCCAAATTTAAGACCTCTTGAAATCATAATTAAGACTTTTCATGGCCTCAAATGTGCTACAACTAAATGTAAGACTTTTTAAGGACTTGCGGAAACCCTGTTTGAAACTAAAAATCTAAAAAAATCTAAATGAACTAATCTTTATTTGTCATTTTTTTCTTTTGAGTAGCTTAAAATGATTTATTTTAGCTGCCAAATTCTATGAACACATCCAGGGTTTGTAAATTTACCTAGATCACTGTTTTTAGATCTTATATGTGACTCTGGACCACAAAACCAGTCATGAGTATAGGGGTATATTTGTAGCAATAGCCAAAAATACATTGTATGGGTTAAAATTATTGATTTTTCCTTTTATGCCAAAAATCATTTGAGTATTAATTAAAAATCAAGTTCCAAGAAGACGGTTTGTAAATTTACTACTGTAAATATATTATAACTTAATTTTTGATTAGTAATATGCATTTAGATGATTCATAAATCTGACTGGTCACATATATTTATAAAACATTTGTCCCATTGCACTCTCTTTTCACTTTCTTCCCTCTGCTATCCTACAAATAAAGTCTGAAAAGCTCATAAACAAAGTTTGCTGCCGTGAGCTACAGTACATTCAGTCATAACTGTACCGAAACCTACGTTGTTCCAAGGGGGCTGAACCTGTGGTTGGTGTTAATTCACTCAAAATGTGAAGTGTCTCCTAAATGTCAGGTAACAAATGAACTACACCGCAGTTTGTAATATTCCTACATATTTTGTTCAAAGGCATAGTTTAAGGAACGCCCTCATTATAAAAGATGGTGAAGGGTGAAGTGCAATGCTGGAGGCTACAGCAAAGATTATCAACGGTTACTGAAGACGCTCGAAGCAGAATGTGTCTAAGCAACTGAAATGCCTATCAAAACATCAAACAAGCCTCAACACCTGGGTCAAGAGAAGGTGAACCTGGGATATTATTTACAGTTACACCAGAGCTTACTAGTGGAATGAACGGTTTAGGCATATCAACCTGTGAAACTACTACCTGTGATTATTGTTTTGCAGTGTTTACATGTTAAAGACCCTTTCAAAAGGTTTTCAGCTTGCCTTGTACTCTGATTTTGAATGTAGGTAAGATATCTTGATTTCTCAAAATGACGAATAGTTCACCCAAAAAAGAAAATTTACTGAAATTCACTCTCAGGTCATCCAACATTAAATAAGTTTGTTTCTTCATCAGAACAGATTTGGAGAAATTAAGCATTACATCTGCACACTAATGCATCCTCAGCAGTGAATGGGTGCCATCAGAATCAGAGTCCAAACAGCTGATAAAAACATTACAATAATCCACACCACTCCAGTCCATCAATTAATGCCTTATGTAATGAAAAGCAGCATGTTTGTTTAAACAAATCCATTATTAGGAGGTTTCCAAAATGTTGCTTCTGGCTAAAATACAAATCCTCTATCCATAATATTGCTTTTTCCGAAATAAAGGCATCTCATCTAAATCAGGAGAGAAATCAAGCATTGTTTACAAGCAAAAACAATATAAAACTGTTGTCCTAAACAAATATGTTGGTGGATTCTGATGTGAGAGGACAACATGAGACAGACTTTTTCATCTTAAATGATGGTCTTGTCTTCTTATAAATACAGTTTTCACTTCACAAGACAATAACTGATGGACTGGAGTTGTGATGTTTTTATCAGCTGTTTGGACTCCCATTCACTGCAGAGGATCCACTGGTGACCAAGTGCTGCAATGCAACATTTCTCCAAATCTTGTCTGACGAAGAAACAAACTCATTTGGTGCATTTTCTGAAAATATTCATTTTTGTGTGAACTATTGCTTTAAAGATGTCACCGTTTAGTTCATACCTGCACAGGGATCTGAAACTGGTTGAGAGAGCGAATGTACTCCATGAGAACTGCAATGATGAACTTATGCTTTACTCCCTGTTCAAAGAAGCATTATATAGCATTAGAATACAAAATAACAATCCATTCATTGCAATCCTTTAGACAAAGATGTCTGAAAAAAATGCATACGGTTAAAGCAACTGCGTCCTTGTACAGTTAAAGAAATACAATGCTCGTTTACCTTCTTCTCAGTAAAGTCAGAGAGCACATGTGTGTACATGTCTGACTGGTCTATCACCGCCTGTGTCCGGACGGGCCTTTTATAAGAAGTACTGGAGCGACTTGGCCCTGATTCCATAGCCTGAGGAGAGAGAAAAACAGGCCAGTTGTATAAAAATATAATTCAAAACTATTTCTTAAAATACCACATTAATATATAGATACAGTGGTGGCCACAATTAATAGAACACTAGTATTTTCACCATCTAAAATGGTTTTAAGTCCGTTATTTCTAACTTTTGCTGTAGTGTGTCAGTAGGAAATATCAGTTTACATTTCCAAACATTCGTTTTGCTGTTAGTTGTAATAATCCAGTGAGATTTTTGTCTAACAGTCATCATCCAGTCTGTTTAGAAAGACATGAAGAAACAGAACAAACTGAGACAGACTAAATCCAGAAGAACTGTGGCAACGTCTCCAAGATGCTACCTCCAAAGCTACATTACTGTTAACACAAGTTTTAGGCATTTGTTTGAATGCTGTAAAATGAGGATTCTGTCAAAAAAACAATGTTAAACAGATTTTTTCTATACATTAACTTCTATTAATTAAATTAAACCAACATTTGGTGTGACCCTTTTTTGCATTCAGGTAGCTTTGCAATAGGTCTCTTGAAGCATCTTGGAGATGTTGCCACAGTTGTTCTGGATTTAGTCCGTCTCAGTTTGTTCTGTTTCTTCATGTCATTCCAGACAGACTGGATGATGGTGAGATCAGATCTCTGTGTGGTGCACTGGCTGTTGCCAGACTCCTTGTGCAAATATAAATCTCACTGGATTATTACAACTAATGGCAAAATGAATGTTTGGAAATGTAAACTAATATTTCCTACTGACACACTACAGCAGAGATAGAAATAACTGACTTAAAATCAGTTTTAGCTGGTGAAAATACTAGTGTTCTAATAATTTTGGCCACCATTGTATATGGGGAAATAACACATACATACATATAAATATAATACATGAATCAGTACAATAAAACTGCACTAACCGCAGTATATGCTTGCTCTGCATCCAGGTACTCTTTGTACACTTGGTTGAGTTTATCAAACACTGTGGCCACCACAGACAGATTCCCTTTATCTCCACCTGTAAGCACTAAAAAACAAGATAATATCTAATTTTTTCATTATATATTTTTCAGTATCTTATTTTTCATTATAGAGCGGTCTGTTGCTTACTTTGCAAGCATACCGACAAGATGACCATTTTGCAGTCTCGTCTCCGCAACAGGAAGTCCATGAGTTTGCCTTTATCCTGCAGGAGATTTAGTGTGGGCTGGAGCTTCACCTGGAGGTACCACAGATATCCTGAAAAACAGAGAACATATAATCACTATCAGTCATGCCATATATTTAATTTTATTTGTGCATTGTTCAGTAAAGTACCTTCACTGGCACTGATGATGATATCTGGTTGGAAAACACTCCAAGAAGAAGAGTCTTGAACGTTAAGGAAAAGTTTGAGAAATACGCTATATTTGACATTTGAACATATGGTACATTTCACAGTTCATCTATAAGGATACAAAGTTCACAGGGCACAGGGACCTGACTTGGAGCGGCTGCAGGTCCTGTAAAGAGTGTGGAAAGAAAAATGAGGTTCCTTACACTTTTAGAGAAGCATTACATACAGAAGAAGCCAAAGAGGAGTATTGGTATAGTTTATCATAAAAGTGTGGTGTTGCTTTCTAAATGAATTACAAGTCACCTGAGTGAGGGATCTTGTAAGGGTTGATGGATCGAGCAGGCAGCACAGGCTGATGCATATTTAATGCACCATCTAATTCCCTCAGTTTTATATCATAAATGAGTGAAGTCTGAAATACAAAAAGACACAAACATTTAAGGCTCAAAGCAGATCAGACCTTTATTTTAGCTTTTGTTTCATAAGCTTATATCCTGCTTTTACATTTTTATTAGGGATGCACTATATGGGTACCACATTGTATGGAAGGCAGTTTCCGCCACTGACAAAAAAAGGTTATTGCTACTTTTTATCTCACAATTCTGACTTTTTTTCTTAGACTTGCGAGATAAAAACTATATATAAAGTCAGAATTGCATGATATAAACTCATAATTGAGAGAAATAAAGTCAGAATTGTGAGATAAAAATGCAATTCAGAAATGTTCTTGCAAATGCAAATTTATGTCTTCTCTATGTCAACTTTTTCCTCACAATTCTGACTTTTTCTCATAATTGTGAGATAGAAACTTGCAATTGCAAGTTATAAATTTAGAATTGCATAATATAAACTCATAATTGAGAGAAATTAAGTCAGAATTGTGAGATAAAAATGCAATTCAGAATTTTTCATGCAAATGCAAGTTTATGTCTTCTCTATGTCAACTTTTTTCTCACAATTCTGACTTTTTCTCATTATTGTGAGATAGAAACTTGCAGCTGTGAGTTATAAAGTCTAATTTTGAGGGGAAAAAAAAGACATTTTGAGAGTTTGCGAGCTGGTATCTCACAATTCTGACTTAAATCTCAAAATTAATGTTTTTACACAGTACTCTATACTGCGGTGATGCCTAAATGCACTTAAATTATTTAAATAGATTTTTTATATTTATCCAGACAAATTAATTATTGTTAATGATCAATCTAAATTTTAATATCAGTTAATCTCTAATATTTAAAATAAAATATTAAAATAAAACAATGTGAATGCCAGAGGACTAGCAAAGCACATAGTAAGTGAATAGTTCTTTACGTACATCATAACAAACTCCACAAATGCATTCATATCATGTGATTAGCTGCGTGAACACTTGTCAAACTCACCTGTGTGCTCTGATGATGCACCACAACTAGATTATCCACTACGTTCAGGGCAAACTTGCCTGTGGTGTTTAGTTTGAGCACATGAGTCTTCCTACATGTGCCTTCTCTGCAGTACAAGAAAGAAGGAGCAGGTAAAACAGATTTAAACATTGAAAGAACAGAACACTTTTTCATTGGACAGTGACTTTTCTATTGTACCTGGGCAGATGATAGAGGACCACTTCTGCTCCAGGACTGTTGGTGGTTCTGGAGTGATGCTTCAGGTACATCACATAGAGCTGATCATAACTAAAGTTGAGAGAAAGTGTGACAGTTGTTTTTTTTTTCTCACACATTATTGCAATATGTGTCATAAACTACTAACCAACATTTAAGTTGCAGAGTATAATATTGTTCAGATTTAGATGTCTAGTGTTGGCTTGAGAGCTCATACACAAGTCTTACATTGTAGCCACAGCGATGTCACGTTCAGAGAGGCTGAGTTTGGCTGGTTTGGGCACTGCTGGCAGTTCAATCTCAAATTTGTACATCTTTGACATAGTCGCACTCTAGAGAAAAAAATGACTTTAGGATTAGAGCAGTATGTTTTGATATATAATAATCTAGTATCAGAGTTGCTGTTGCCCTCTTGTGGTTTAAATCTGCACTTTTGCATGCTTTCTATAAATATTAATCAATAAGAGATCAAACTCACCTTGAAAGCAAATGGCTGTAGCACATTTCCCTGTACAGTGGTTGAAAGTAGAAGAACGGCCGTCTCCGGGCAATATATGTACCAGTTTACATTGATGCTCTGGCTCTTTAAGAGCTTCAGGGTTCGTTTATCAGGCAGCACCTGAAACAGAGGAAAAACAAGTGGTCTGTTTACCTTTGGTAGAATTACTTGTTTTGTCCAAAAAAAAAAAAAAAAAAAAAAGGTGTCACCTCACCTGATAAAATTCTATTCCCTGGTCAGTAACAAATACAATCTCATTCCAATTGGTCCAGCAAAACCCAAGAATATTGGCATTCTTCGTCTGCAAATAAAAATAAAATAAAAATACAGTACATTACCATAAGTTTAAAAAGTTTGGGACAAGTAAGATGTTTATGAAATAAGTCTTTATGCTTTAAGGCTTAATTTATTTGATCAATAATATTTTTACAATTTAAAATAACTGTTTTCTATTGTAATATGTTTTCAAAAATGTAATTTATTCCTGTGATGCAATGCTGAATTATAAGAATCATTACTCCAGTCTTCAGTGTCACATGATCCTTCAGAAATCATTCTAATATGATGCTCAAGAAACATTTATTATTATTATTATTATTATCATTGTTAAAAACAGCTGCTTAATAGTTTTGTGGAAAGCATGATTCATTTTTGTTCAGTCTTTGATAAATAGACAATTTAATGGAACTGCATTCATTTGAAATATAGAATTATGGAAAACTTTTTTTAAAATTATACAATTTAAATTTATGCATTCTTGATGAATACAATTATTTTTATTCTGACTGACCACAAAGGTTTGACCCCAAACGTGGTAGTTTATACATATATATATGCATGCATAAATTAATAATTTAATTAATTAAAGTCATTGAATACAATCTCAGTTTGTTTAGGGATGTACCTTGCACTCATGGGAAAATTCCATGTGTGGATAGTCAGGAATGAAGTTTATGAAATCCTGAAAAAACAGGGAAAGAAATGAACTTAAAGGGAACCTGTGCACAGCAACTACATTTATGTGACATTGACCACCAATGATACTTACAACTGATTTTGTAGTGCGCTGCACAGCTAAAATTTTGTTGCCCAATGAGAATTTAATACACTTCACCTCTCCTTTGTCATCCATTCTGTCAAACGAAAAACAGTTTAAGCATGTTAACCAGTGCTCTTACTATTAACTAAATCTAATAAAAAAAAGCATTTTAAGTCATTTAAATAAAGCTGACATAAAATAAAATACAAATATAAGATGAAAATCTTAAAACACTTATACATTTGAAATAATTTTTTTTTTAATAATAAATTTTTAAATAAAAATAATGTAACCTAAATATAAATATTTAAAACTACATGAAGTTACTTTTAAAACTTAATATAAAAATAAAGGATAATTCAAAATAATAACAAATATTACACAGTATATAAATAATACTAAAATAACACTGATCTTTACATGATGCATACAGGATATAGACGTATAAAGAAAGTCTAGGCGTCTCACCTGAAAGCCACTGAGCTCTTGTCATCTGGTCCTTTAACCACAACACCTGTAGCCCCACCAGACCGTACAGCAAACACCTGAAATCACACAAAACACCAACTGTTATACTCAAAAAGCATAAGTGATCATTTAATACCACTGTGTATAGAAAAGTAGCATTTGATTCCACTGTATAGCCACAGTACTTTTTGATTCACCCAGCATAAATCTGGTGACTAAAATACATGATAGAAAATTATTACACATAATACAGTCATACAGTTAACATGCATCTAAATATCGAACTATTTATAAATAAAGGCTAATCTAGTTATGCATTAAAAGTTCATCTACAACACTGAATATGAAGACCACTGCATACGAAACCTCGTATTACTTTAACCATTTGTTAATAAATGTATGTACATCTACAAAATGACTGTGCCTATCAAGACAGCATTCCAAATGCGCCTATGCTGTCCAAAAATACTGTCTAGGAACACAGCCATGATATCTCTTTATAATGTCATATAATTATTATACTTCAGTTTATTAAACGTCCTCACCTGTTTATTCGCCTCGTCAAAAAACACATTGTTGACGCTTGATGCGTTCTCAAAGAGCACGGGGTTTTCACTAAGCTCTAAATAATATTCGTCACTCATGTCGTTTTACAAAGAGTCCTGCACTCCGCAGCTTTGTTTTTTTGACTTTAGCTATCGTTAGTGTTTCCACTTCCGCGTCCGTCAAAACTGAGGCAGTCATGTGATGCTCAAGCGATCATGTGACGTCACATCAAGTCCTCAGTAAGCGATGCACTAGAATGAAACAAATGAAAATTCAATGGCTTTATACTTATAAAATCATATAAGACGTTACGGCTTGATGCATATTTTTACATTTTATATAGATTCTTCCAACTCACTAGGGATCTGCATGTATAAGGGAATTATTTCAGACATTTAGATCTTAACGCTTTCATATGCGAGACGAACAACTACTTCTTTGGTGTAACATTCAAAAAACAAAAATAAATTCCGCATATTATAATTTTAATAACATATAGTGTGCGAACAAAACGGTCACGCTGTGAACATTTCGACAAATTAATTGGCTCTCCATTTTAAAAAATGCAGCCTGCTCTTCGGTCCATGAAATTAGAACATAAACGTGCTCAGTTCACTTTGTTACGTCACACAGCATATAAAGCAATTTTTCACCAGATTATCCCAACAGAAGCGACGAGAATCACCTGAGCTTTACTGGAGAACAGCACATCAGGTGAAATAAAAATGTGATTAAACAGCATTTAAATGTAACATATATACACAGTTGGAGTCAAAAGTTTACATACACCTTGCAGAATCTGCAAAATGTTAATACTGTGTTGTTACCTGAACAATGTTTTTAATGATAGTTGTCCCTTGTTTGTCCTGAACAGTTAAACTGCCTGCTGTTCTTCAGAAAAATCCTTCAGGTCCCACAGATTATTTAGTTTTTCAGCATTTTTGTGTATTTAAACCCTTTCCAACTATGACTATGATTTTGAGATCTATCTTTTCACACTGAAGACAACTGAGGGACTTACTATTACAGAAGGTTCAAACGCTCACTGATGCTTCAGAAGAAAAAAAGCCGGGGGTGAACACTTCTGAACAGAATGAAGATGTGTACATTTTTGCCTACACATACTATTTTTTTATTTATTTAGTACTGCCCTTCAGAAGCTACAGAAGATACTTCTGGAGCATCAGTGAGCGTTTGAACCTTCTGTAATAGTTGCATATGAGTCCCACAGTTGTCCTCAGTGTGGAAAGATGGATCTCAAAATAAAACAGTCATTGTTGGAAAGGGTTCAAATACACAAAAATGCTGAAAAACCAAATCATTTGTAAGCCCTGGAGGATTTTTCTGAAGAACAGAGGGCAGTTGAACTGCCAAACAAGGGACTCATGAACAACTATCACTAAACAAAAAACACATCTGTGGATCATCCAGGGAACAACATAGTATTAAGAATCAAGTGTATGTGCATTTTTGAACAGGACTATATGTAAACGTCTTTAATGTGAAATATCTTATTCAGGTCTACTAAATACTAAATAAAAAATAACATGCATTTTGTATGATCCCTCTTATCTAATTAACATTTCGCAGATTCTGTGAGATGTATGTAAACATTTAACTTCAACTGTATATATACATATTACCTATTTGTTTTTCCGCACTTTAGAGAAACATACAAATAGGAAGATGAAGAAACAAATATATTCACTCTTCCAAAGATTACAGAAGGCTATGAAGCGTCTCATCCTCTGCCGACAGAACAAAGTGCAGTCTTTTGTGCCTCTATCTCAGACGACCGACCCTGAACCATCAGACCTCATCCCTCATGATTCCTCAGGGTTCGAGACCACCTCTCTCAGCTCTACACCAGACAACATGTCCAAAACATCTTCGTCGCTCTCTGAGGACAATGTAAATGAGAGAGAAGGTGACTATAGCTGCAGCATGTTGGCCAATGAGGGACCCATCTTGCAAACTGTTAATATTACGAAACAAGATATGTCGGGCCAAGACGGCATTTCCAGCATCCCAGAGTATATGTACACTTTGCCAGGTGAAGTGCCTGTCAGTGTGCCATCTGTTATCCTAATTGCTGAAGGTAGGCCTTACACAGATGCTTCTCCTGTGGAGACCAGAACAACAGGTGAGACAGAAATTACTTTTTAATTCAATTTAAATTCATTTTAGTTATTTTTTTAGTTTTAATTACATTTCTAATTCATTTATTTATTACAGTGCAACAGGTGAAAATGTGCACTACCAGTTAAAAGTTTTTGAACAGTAAGATGTTTTTAAAGGGAAATCTCTTCTGCTCATAAAGCCTACAAAAAGTACAGCAAAAACAGTAAAATTTTGAAATATGTTTACTATTTAAAAGAACTGTTGTCTATTTGAATATATTTTAAAATGTAATTTATTCCTGTGATTTCAAAGCTGAATTTTTTGCATCAATACTCAAGTCACATGATCCTTCAGAAATCATTTTAATATTCTGATGTGCTGCTCAAAAAACATTTTTTATTATCATTATGTTGAAAACAGCTGAGTAGAATTTTTCAGGTTTCTTTGATTAATAGAAAATTCAGAAGAACAGCATTAATCTGAAATAGAAATCTTTTGTAACATTATAAATATCTTCATCATCACTTTTGGACAATTTAAAGCATCCTTGCTAAATAAAAGTATTATGTCTATAATAATAATACTATTAAAACAAATAATTAAAAACAAATGTAAAGATATAAGAAAATAATAAATAAATCTAATTTAATTTTAAGGACAGATGTTTCTAATAGTTGCGTTTTCTTTTTCCTCACTTTAGAGAATACAAATGACGAGGAGAGAAGTGGGTTTTTCATGAGGCTATGGATGGCTTACTTACAGCTGTGCTGCATACAGATACCGGATTCAGTCAAGTCTGTCTCTTCGAACTCTTCATTTTACTACACAAACTGATATCCGGAGCATGCGGTTCGATTAGACAAACGGCCTGGATATTGTTATTATTTCAAGCCAAGCCAAAACTACAACAGCAACCGAAATGCAGTGGAATGTTTTCCAATAAATGTTAACAAATGAAACCAATGTTCCATTGTGATCAGAAACTTATATTAGGTAAATGGTCTTCATATGCCATGGCAATTTATGTAAGGTTAAGGTCATTTGCTTACTTGAAATGATCAGACGTAATGAAATGCGTGCTGTGCTGCAGGGCTGTTGATCATAATTTGGTCTGGATGGCCCAGCTGCACTAGTGGTGTCAATATTGATCCCGAGGCCACACGAGAACACTATTGATCTCACAGACACATTTAATAGACTGACTTACAAAAACTAGACTAGACAACCAGCAGTATGTGAGGGGTTTCTATTCCTCCAAACTATAGAGAACAATCTCCATTTTCAGAATGAGTTCTTTATTTCGCAGTGAGGAGATGTGTCTTGTGCAGCTGTTTTTTCAAACTGAATCGGCTCACAATTGCATCAATGAACTCGGCCATCTTGGATTGGTTCAGTTTAAAGATGTAAGTAACCTGTGTACTGCTTGAGTGTGTGTGTATGTCTGTGTTTGTGTGTAAAAGTGACTCCATTCAACTGTTTAAGTGTCCACAAAGTCTAAATCTAATGACAGTGTAGCAAAAAATGCGACCCTGAACCACAAAACCAGTCTTAGGTAGCACGGGTTGTACTTGTAGCAATAGCCAAAAATACATTGTGTGTGTCAAAATAATGAATTTTTCTTTTTTTTTTTCATTTGGATATTAAGTAAAGATCATGTTCCATGAAGATATTTTGTCAATTTCCTACTGTAAATATATCAAAACGTAAATTTGGATTAGTAATATGCATGGCTAAGAACTTAATTTGGACAACTTTAAAGGCGATTTTCTCAATATTTCGATGTTTTTGCACCTCAGATTCCAGATTTTCAAATAGCTGTGTCTCGACCAAATATTGTCAAACAAACAATACATCAATGGAAAGCTTATTTATTCATTATTTACTGACTAATGACTGGTTTTGTGGTCCAGGGTCACAAATGTGTTTGAGAATCAGTAGGGTTTCAGCATCAGCTGCCAAATGCTCTTTTGTTTGTTTGTTTTTTGTTTGTTTTTTTTGTTTTTTTGACATTTTTTAGATCTATTGATTTTTAAATGTAGTCTACTTATAGTAGCATGCACACTTTCTAGTGCATATAGTGTAAACTCACTGCATCACTCTTTGCTTCATATAGGCTAACGTTTATTGTCACAGAATTGACAATTGACACTTGTGTGGTTGCTGTGAATGAGTAAGGTAGACATTTACCGGGCTAATAGGGCTTCAATCATCTAAAACAAACCAAAACTATAGAAATTCTGCCTTGATATGTTACAATTGCTTAATGTATTTAACTTTTTATAGCTGAATCCTGGTGTAACGGCATTTCACAGGCGATTTGTTAAGGAAGTGAAGAAATGTGAAGAAATGGAAAGGATTCTGAGTAAGAAAGTTTGTATTTTATTATGCACTAAGTTCTGTAAACTTTAAACAGTGACTTTGATTACAGTTGACTCATCTTCGCTATATTCATTTAAAGCGACTGTATGTAAGTTTTTTACTTTGCGATATCCATTTCAAGGTCATTCTGATGGTACACTGACTATAATAAAGTGAATGGTTTCTGTTGAGAAGAGCTTCCCAAATGTCTGTCCTGGGAGAACAAATGTTTGGTAAACAGCACAAAAAAGGACACGTACAGCTATTCGATGTAATTACGACAGCGTTAATTGTTACAACAGAAAAGTTAACTCATTTAACTGTAGGGGGCTCCACAGTCGCAAAAAATACACAAAACTACAGTTGATTTAAAACGCCCTTGACTTTGGTATAATTAATTTTCTTCAAAGACAGTCATGCTGGGTCCTCTTGAAATTGTACACCATTTAGGGTATCTTGAAAAGGAGATGGTGAAATCTAACATCGTAATTGCTGCAACAAAGGAGAAGGAGATGGTTCCCTGTCCCAGAGATGTTCTGGAGCTTGAGGTGAAAACATTATTTCTCTTTTGGTTGTGGTTGTTATTATACTATTTTTACGTACTTTAGAAGCTCTTCTCAATCGTGGTATTGACTAAAAGCCATTTTCTCACAAAGAGAAATTCAGTTGTGTTAATGGTAATGGTAATGTGACTTCCCAGCTAACAATTTTTGGTTTCCCAGAACATTAGTTTTTGGTTCCCAGAACGTTTTTTAATGGTTTGTTTTGGTTAGCCAGGAAAGTTTTTCTTAACGTTCACAGAACGTTCATTTTTGGTTTGTTGAATGTTCCCATAACGTTATTATAACTTTTTATAGAACGTTAGGTTTTGATTCCCAGAACATTACTTTTTGGTTTGTGGAACATTATTCTAACGTTCCCAGAATGTTCATTTTTGGTTCCCAGAAAGTTCGTTTTTGGTTTTTAGAATGTTATTCTAACATTAATATAACATTCCCAGAACTTAAACGTTTGATTCCCAGAACGTTATTTTGTTAAGGCTTGTTTTTGGTTAGCCAGGAAAGTTTTTTTAATGGTAAATGTTAGTTTTTGGTTAGTATATACTGTTATTTTAACATTCCCTTAATGTTGTTATAACGTTTCCCTAACTTCTTTCCTCCAACATAATGCTTGCCTTTAAAACTTCAGTCCACATTTGACAAGTTGGAGCAGGAGCTGCGAGAAATCAACCATAATCATGCTGCACTCAGACAGAACCTCATTGAGCTGATGGACATTGACTCTCTGCTGAGGATGACCGAAGACTTCTTTGAAGAGGTAAAGTGTTTTGAGATTTAATTAGCTTTTTTAAATATATATTTTTGTTTTCATTTTGATTTTAGTTTAAGTAATTTTACTGTAAAACTTTTTCTTTATTTTTCTATATAGATTTAATTTATTTTTTATTTCCGTTATCTAAGTATTTTTTGTACTTCTACTTAATGATTTATCTCAGTTATTTTCCGAGGCAACATTTATAATTGCCATGTAAATTTACATTTTGTCTAGTATTTATATTTTATTTTATTTTCATCTTTATTTCAATTACCAAAAATTGTAGCTTAAATTAACAATAACAAAACTGATCATAATTTAACATATTTATTTTACATATTTTTTTATTTTTTTATTTTGATGCTTTTTTTATTTTATTTTTTTACCAAACTAAATATATTTTAAGGCCTTTATGATTTTTACTTAATTGAGTTGTCTACACTACTCATTTCTAAGCAATGAAAGTGGATGGTTTGTACATCCTAATCTATTTAAATTAGCTTTATAATTGTTTGTTTACCAGGCAGAGTCGCTACTAACCTGCTCTGAGCCTCCCTCTGAAGACTCAGTGTGTATGACCATCTCTTCACACATAACCAGCCGCAGAAACAGCAACTCTAGCACCACTGGAACTCTACATCTAAGGTACTGTACATTTAAAATATCTTGTCCCACTGATACACAAAGCTTCCAGTTAAAACCAAAACAGATACTACTTATGTAGTACTACTTATGACATATGTACACATTTAAAGCTTTATTGCAGGTGTCATCAAGCAAGAAAGATTTCCTGCTTTTGAAAAGGTTCTTTGGCGCCTTTTTCATGGAAATTTCGTCCTTCGGCATGCAGAGATACAGACCACCGAGGAGCTCCAAGCGGTGGTGAGATCACCATATTCCAGTTTAAAAAAAGTTACATTTTTGATGTTTTTTTTACAATCTAAACATGGATTGTCAACACTTCTGCAACATTTGCTCATTCTGCGTACTCCAACATAATTACTTACAACATAATCCAGAATCCATAGGTCTCTTCATATGTGCTCTTGAATATTTAAAGCAATCGATAAGCACTAGCTTGCAATCAGATTGTCAATACACACCACACATGCTGCTATATTACTTGTTTAAAATAGACATTAATCCATTTGATATAGATTTTCTATTTAGGGCGGAAGGTGAAAGCTAATGTACAGTTGAGTCTGTGTTCAGTTGATCAGAAAAATGGTCAGTAAATATATGTTTCTTTGAAACAGAGGGGAGCTGTGAAGAAGGACGTGTTCATTATATTTGTCCAGGGAGATCATGTGCGAGAAAAAATCAGAAAAGTGTGTGAAGGGTGAGAGACAATATTTCTAAGCACATTATATACCAGCAGTAGAGTCTTTCTTAAAAAAGAATCAACATTATTTCTACAATCCTTAAGGTTTCGTGCCAGCTTGTACTCATGCCCTAAAACTCTGTATGAACGAAAGCAAATGAGCAACAGCGTAATGACACAAATGGAAGATCTTCGAATGGTGAGTCACATTATCGATTATTTTCAATTGCAAGTTCATCAAGCATTAGTATTCATAAATAAATGATCTTGTTCTAAAGATCCTAAGAAGGACTGAAGAATATCGTGCCGGTGTCTTGACCCGAGCAGCGGAGCACGTCCAGGAATGGGGCAGTAAAGTGAAGAAGATGAAGGCCATCTACTACACCCTCAATCTCTGCAACATAGACATCACGCAGAAACTGATCGTGGCAGAGATCTGGTGTCCTGTGTCAGATCTCACTTTAGTTCATAATGCCCTGATTAAGGGATCAGTAAGTATGTCTATATACTACCATGAATAAATATTACGTGAACCATCAGTAATATTTCAAAATGGAATATTTATGGAGAATTTGCAAAATGTTCATTAGTTTACCAAAATAAGAGGGATCATACAAAATGTATGTTATTTTTTATTTAGTATGTAAATAAGATATTTCACATAAAAGACATTTACATATAGTCCTCAAGAGTAAGAAATTGTTTAAAAATAGTTATAAAAATGACCCCGTTCAAAAGTTTACATACACTTGATTCTGAAATCTGTGTTGTTACTTGAATGATCCACAGCTGTTTTCTTTTTTGTTTAGTGATAGTTGTTCATGAGTCCCTTGTTTGTCCTGAACAGTTAAACTACCTGCTGTTCTTCAGAAAAATCCACAAATTCTTTTTTTTTTTTCACCATTTTTGTGTTTTTGAACCCTTTCCAACAATGACTGTATGATTTTAAGATTCATCTTTTCACACTGAGGTCAACTGAGGAACACATATCCAACTATTACAGAAGGTTAAAATGTTCACTGATGCTCCAGAAGGAAAAATGATGCATTAAGGGGTATACACTTTTGAACAGAGTGAAAATGTGTACATTTTCTTATTTTGCCTAAAAATAATATTTTTGTTCATTTAGTACTACCTTTCAGAAGCTACAGAAGATACCTACATGTTTCCCAGAAGACAAAATAAGTTAAATTTACCCTGATCTTCAATTTTTTTTTTTTTTAACAACTATCACTAAACAAAAAAAAAAAAACAAAAAAAAAAGCTGTGGATCATTCAGGTAACAACACAGTATTAAGAATCAAGCGTATGTAAACTTTTGAACAGGGTAATTTTTTATAAATTCAACTATTATTTTCTCTTGTGGACTATATGTAAATGAAATCTCTTAGGTCAGTACTAAATAAAAAATACCATGCAATTTGTATGACCCCCCTTATATTTTGGTAGAGCAATTAACATTTTGCAGATTCCGCAAAGTGTATGTAAACTTTTGACTTCAACTGTATATGATTGATTTGCATGTGTGTTTAGGAGCAAAGTGGTTCCAGTGTGACTCCAGTCCTGAACCGCATCCAAACCCAGCAAACACCACCAACCTTCAACAGAACCAACACATTTACTGAGGGTTTCCAGGCTATTATTGACGCTTATGGGGTTGGTACTTATCAGGAGATAAATCCAGGTGATTCACTGTATAACTTAATATATTATTCCATTGCAACATTTAATATAATTGAATAATACGTTTATTAGTAATAACAATTTCCTTTCTACATTTATTTTCTCAGCTCCATACACTATTGTAACCTTCCCCTTCCTGTTTGCGGTGATGTTTGGAGATTGTGGTCATGGACTAGTGATGGCGCTGTTTGCGGTCTGGGTCATTTTACAGGCTGAATCTTTAGGAAAGTTGAAAAATGAGGTATTGAATATCATTAAAAGGATAGTTCACCCAAAAATAAAAATGCTGTCACTATTTACTCACCCTCATGTCGGTCCAAACCCGTAAGACCTTTGTTTATCTTCACAACACAAATTAAAATATTTTTGATGAAAACTTGATTGAAACAATTTCCTTTCTTCCGTGTCAGTCTTTGACACACGTTCACGCATGCGCTGTGGTACTCTTGTGTTTGATTTTTTCTCATATGGACTATTTTAACGATGTCCTTACTACCTTTCTGGGCTTTGAATGTGTCAGTTGCACTGCTGTCAATGCAGGGTCAGAAAGCTCTCAGAAAAATAAAGATGAACAAAGGTCTTACGGGTTTGGAACGACATGAGAGTGAATAATTGATGACAGAGTTTTTATTTTTAGGGTGCAGTATCCCGCTTGTTTGCATAATCAGACCATTTTTAACTCTTATTAGTGTCTTTTACTGTATTATTTACACTAGTCATAATCATCTTTTTCCTTCTAGCTTACAGATGTCGTGATCGGGGGACGCTATATTATCCTGCTCATGGGAATGTTCTCCATATACACTGGTCTGATTTACAACGACTGCTTCTCCAAGTCCTTCAACATCTTCGGCTCTTCCTGGTGTGTTCGGCCCATGTTTCATCCTCACGGGCCTTGGCAGTACGTATGCTGGACACTTGCAGATTTTAAAGTAGTCTTTCATCTATTCCACTCTGATCTTTTTTTTTCATGTCAGAAATGAAACACTGCATGATCATCACCACCTTCAGCTGAACCCATTTGTGCCCGGAGTTTATTCTGGACAACCATATGTGTTTGGAATTGACCCGGTCAGTGCATGTAAACTCTTGTTTGTACAGACACCAAGTAGAAAATATGTTTCTCTGGTCATTTTTTATGTAGGTATATGTGACTCTGGATTACAAAACTAGTCTTAAGTAGCACGGGTATATTTGTAGCAATAGCCAACAATACATTGTTATCAATTTTCTCTTATGCCTAAAATCATTAGGATATTAAGTAAATATTCAATATTCAAAAGACATTTTGTAAATTTCCCACCGTGAATATATCAAAACGTAATTTTTGATAAGTACTTAATTTGGACAACTTTAAAGGCATTTTTTATATATATTTTGATTTTTTGGCATCCCCAGATTCCAGATTTTCAAATAGTTGTATCTTGAACAAATGTTGTCCTAACAAACCATACACCAATGGAAAACTTATTTATTTAGCTTTCAGATGAAAAAATGGCTGTCTTATGGCTGGTTTTGTGGTCCAGGGTCACATTTTTATGTTGTTTTTTGACCTACATCACATGATCTTGACATGTCTGTACAATGATTTGAATTTGAACAGGAGTTTAGTTATCTTCCTGTGTTGTATTCAGTAGGTGGCAGGATTTAGCTGCTGTGATGCTGTGCATTAAGAATCAGTTTTGTTCCTTAATTTCACAACATGTGTAAGGGAATGAAGATTAAAGTTCCTTTAATAGCAAGTGAAGAGTTCAGATACAAAACCAGTTAAAAGCCATCTCGGTCAAAAATGAGATAATGATACTGACTGAATGCTCTCGACACATATGATACATGCATCAAATACTTTTACTTTAAACTCGCTAAAATCCGAGCCTCAGCCCATTCAGAAGTACCAATACTTACATAGAAACCTATACATTGGAGCCTGATAAAAATGCATTTTTTTAAATAAAGATGTCAGATATATTTAGAGGCTTTTGCATCTGAACTCTTCAAGTGATGTAATAAATATCCTGTAAACGAAGCTGAATTTTCAGCATCATTACTCCAGTCTTGTGTCACATGATGCTTCAGAAATCTTTTTAATATGCTGATTTGCTGCTTATCTTAATTATTCCAAAATTCAGAAATGTGTGGATTGAAGCATTGATTTAACAGAACAATATGTTCCAGGACTTATGATATGTTAATGTATGTTTTAGTATTCAATCTGTGTAAACCAAGGCTTACAAATATTAATTGATTTTAATTTTAATTTAGGTTTGGAATATTGCATCAAATAAGCTGTCCTTTCTAAACTCCTTTAAGATGAAGATGTCGGTCATATTGGGAGTCAGTCATATGCTCTTTGGACTCACCCTAAGTTTGGTAAACTTTCTGTAAGTATTTTTATTATCTCACATAAATTAAGCAAAATTAAAATTTTAAATAAATTTAATGCTAATGAAAAATATTAAAAGGATAGTTCACCCAAAAAATAAAATTTCTATCATAAGGCACTCACTTTTATGTCATTCCAAAGTACTCTTGTGAACGCACTACGAAAACTGACATATAATAAATAAAGTGAATATGAATGAAGTCTTTATTTTTGTTTTCTTGGCACACATTATAAAATTAAGGTTGAACTATTGATGTCACATGGACTATCTTAACAATGTTCTTACTACCTTTCTGGGCCTTGAATGAGTCAGAAAGCTCTTGCATTTCATCAAAAATATCTTAATTTGTGTTCCCAAGATCTTACAGGTTGGGAACGACATGAGGGGGAGTAATTAATGACAGAATTTTCATATTTGCATGAATTATCCCTTTAACCCTCATGGTTATCATTGTTCAAAATTCTGTGACTTTTTAGCTTTTCTTGTTTCCTTTTAACAGACATTTCCATAAATTCCAGGACATTTTCCTTCAGTTTGTTCCACAGCTGATCTTCATGCTGTCTCTCTTTGGATACCTGATCTTCCTCATCCTTTATAAATGGTGCATCACTCTACACTCTGAAACGGCTCCCAGCATTCTGCTGCTCTTCATCAACATGATGCTGTTTGATTACCAGTCTGAGCATAAGCTTCTTTACAGAGGACAGGTTTGAATTCATGCTCCTCCAAAAGTAGTTCTTTACTCTCGGCTTTTTATGGATGAAGTATTTAGTGCTACAGATTATGACAGATGCTGTAATGCTCAACAGAAAGCGGTTCAGATCTTCTTGGTTGTGACGGCGGTGTTTATGGTTCCTGTGCTGCTTCTGGTCAAACCATTCCTCATTTACAGGACCCGAATGAAGACCAGACACCAGGTGCGTGAACAGAGCAACACTCTTGTGTTAGTATAGTTAACTAAAATGAAAATCATGCAAGACCTTCATTTGATATAAAATCAACAAAAAAATCTAAAATAAAAATTAATTTCATCTACCTACCAAGGCAATATTTCTCATTTTCATTTAGCTGATGTACTTGATGTAATATGTTCAGTAAATTTTTGTGACTAACAAGGTCTCTATGCAGGTGTTCGGGAACAATCTGAATGATCAGCATGCAACAGATACACGCTCTTCCTTCTCACATCATCAGAAAGATGAGACCGTAAGCTTTTTGTTTGACATAAGTCTTAATAATGTTGTTTGAAATCTACTGAATACTGTTACTTTATATCTTTTATGTGACCCTGGACCACAAAACCATTCAAAAGTAGCAAGCGTATATTTGTAGCAATAGCCAACAATACATTGTATGGGTCAAAATGATTTTTCTTTTATGCCAAAAATAATTAGGATATTAAGTAAATATTCCATGAAGATATGTTCCTAAATAAATTTCCTACCGTAAATATATCAAAACATAATTTTCTGATTAGTAATATTGCTAAGAACTTCATTTGGACAATTTTGAAGTTGTCCATATTTTCAAATAGTTGTATTTCAGTATATTGTCCTATCCTAACAAACCATACATCAATGGATAGCTTATTTATTCAGCTTTCAGATGATGTGTAACATTTTCAAAAAATTGACTCTTATGACTGGTTTTGTATTCCTGGTCACATATATAAAAACATAATATACAAACAAGCTTAAATGTCTTTACATTAACTATTCTGTGCAACCAATAAGGAAGATAATTTCATCTGTTTTCTTCAGGTGAGCATGGGGGACATCTGTGTGTATCAGGCCATCCACACAATCGAGTACTGCCTGGGCTGTATCTCCAACACAGCCTCGTATCTTCGGCTCTGGGCACTCAGTCTGGCTCACGCAGGTTTGTCCTGTCGCAATTGATAGTTTTCACGTGACGTCGTATAGAAATTAATGGTTTAAATTGATCAAAAGTGATGATTCTCAAAAGTGATTTCATCAAAGCAACTTGAAAAATTCTACTCAGCTGTTTTCAACACGTTTTTGAGTCGAATGATTTCTGAAGGATCATGTGAATGAATGGAGTAATGATGCTAAAATTCAGCTTTGAAATCACAGGAATTAATTAAATTTGAATATATATATATATATTTAATTAGAAAACAGTTATTTTAAGTAGTACAAAATGTCTAAATTTTACTGTTTTTGCTGTACTTTGGATCAAAGAAAGGCAGGCTTGGTGAGCAGAAAAAATCTTAAAATGTTCAAAAAACTGTTCAAAAAGTGAGTAGGCCTAAATAATGACAGAATGTTATTTTTGAGTGAACTATACCTTTGAGAAACACAATGACACTGGTTAAATCTGACCCGGGACCACAAAACCAGTCATAAAGGTCAGTTTTTCGAAATTGTGATTTATACATCATCTGAAAGCTGAATAATTAAGCTTTTCATTGATGTATAATTTGTTAGGATAGGACAATATTTGGCCGAGATACAACTTTTAGAATATCTGGAATCTGTGGGTGCAAAAACATCAAAATATTGAAAAAAAAAAAAATCACCTTTAAAGTTGTCCAACTGAAGTTCTTACCAATGCATATTACTAATCAAAAATTAAGTTTTGATATATTTACGGTAGGAAATTTACTAAATATCTTCATGGAACATGATCTTTACTTAATATACTAATTATTTTTGGCATAAAAAAAAAAAAATCAATAATTTTGACCCATACAATGTATTTTTGGCTGTTGCTACAAATATACGTACCCCAGCGACTTATGACTGGTTTTGTGGTCCAGGGTAACAAATGAGGTTAATTAAAACCTATATTATCTGCAGAGCTGTCAGAGGTGCTTTGGCGGATGGTTCTCCAGGTGGGTCTGAAGATCTCCTCTGGTATGGGTTCACTCATGCTAGTATTGCTGTTCGCCGCTTTCGCTGTTCTCACGGTCACTATTCTTCTGGTTATGGAGGGCCTGTCTGCATTTCTCCACGCTTTACGACTACACTGGTAAGAACAACACAATTCATAAGCAACAAGTATTGAGACTTCACTTTAATTCTTTTAAAGGAAAACTCCACTTTTTTTGAAAATAGGCTCATTTTCCAACTCCCCTAGGGTTAAACAGATGAGTTTTACTGTTTTCGAATCCATTCAGCAGATCTCCGGTTCTGGCGGTAGCACTTTTAGCATAGCTTAGCATAAATCATTGAACCTGATTAGACCGTTAGCATCTTGATCAAAAATGACCAAAGAGCAGCAGGCACAATGATATTACACAGTGCCTGAAAATAGTCCCCAGCTATTTTATTATTAGTTTAGTGCGGGTCATGTTGGAAGTTACCTAGTTGGGGAATATTTTCAGGCGCTGCGCAATATCATTGCACCTGCTGAACCCATGGTACAGCTGCAAAGGTTGTTGATTATTATGCCAGAATGAGAGGACAAATATTGAAATATTGAAGGGGAGTTGGAAAATTAGCCTATTTTCAAAAAAAGTGGAGTGTTCCTTTAACAAAAACCATCATGCATATAATAACCTAGGACCTTTGCACTTGTAAGCTGCATGTTAGTCAAAATATTTGACTTATTCCTGACCTTTGACGTGGGGCATATTTGTCTGTCTATTTTTAAATCTAATAAAGTTTACATATATCTGGCCCAAAGGTCTAATGTCTCTGTACTTGAAGTGTGTCCAAATTTAGCAATAATAATGTGAGAGTTTCTGGTGAGGTTCAGTATGTACCGTCTGTTACTATGCGTGTTTAAATATTATAAAGTTATTATAAAGTGATATGAATGTAGTTAAAGCGACATTTTCTTATGTGTTTGTTTTCAGGGTTGAATTTCAGAACAAGTTTTACGAGGGATCCGGCTACAAGTTCACACCCTTGTCCTTTGACAGCCTGTTAAAAACACGCCAGTAATAGTTTTTATACATGCTATTCTTGTGGTTTTTACTGTAAATATGCAAGATATAGCAAGATATAGGTGAGTTTGTTTCTTCGTCAGAACAGATTTGGAGAAAATTGCTCACCAATGGATCCTCTGCAGTGAATGGGTGCCGTCAAAATGAGAGTCCAAACTGCTTATAAAAACATCACAATAATCCACAAGTAATCCACACCACTCCAACTTCTTGTGAAGTGAAAAATCAGCATTGCTTCTATCGAAAATATAAGTTCTCAGTGTTGGTGAATTTGATTTTGGCCGGAAGTGGCAGGTTAAAGTTAAAACACCTTAATGTTAGATGTTTCTTACAAACAGGCAACTTTTCAACTCACAATACATAGTGTGGATTACAAGTTATGTATTTATCAGCTGTTTGAACTCTCATTCTGACGGCACCCATTCACTGCAGAGGATTAACTCATGAGCACAAGTGATTTAATGCTACATTTCTTCAAATCTAATGAAGAAACAAACTCTACAATAGTAACTTTACAAAATAGTTACACTTAAGTAGGTCTACATGTTGCTATTATTACTAGTAAGTTGTGTAACACTAACTTTAACACTAATTATTATATGAAACAGTTAATATAAAAAAGCAATGAAAAGACAAAGTAACCATTGCAAAATGTAGCTTTTATTAACGTCATAAACCTAAAGTATAAAATAGTTTTAGAGCATTCTAGTTACCAGCAAAATAAACTATACAAATGTGGAGCAGACTGAATGAATTTACTGTACAACATGCATCTAATACGATCTGTGTCATACATTCACACACAAGATTGTGTGAATTTGTGTTAGTAGACTTCGTTAATGAATTATTATGTATATTTGTGTATACTTGCACATTACCTAACATTACAGGATGAACAAAACTAACATTTTCTAACACACTGGGTTAACAATTTAGTATCTATTTAGGGGTTGTAGGAACATACACAATGGAAATGGCATTTTAAATAAACACGAATAACACGCTACTATTTTCGTGACTGGCTCCTGAGTTTTGAATGTACAAAACAGGATTTTGTCTCTCAGATAAGACAACTCTTGGCAACAAGAATGACAGTTTCAACAAACCCTTGCTTCACATCAAGACAGAACAGAACAGCACCGTGCATTCGAGGTATGTTTAGAATTGAACGTTGCGTTAGATTTTTTTTTTTTTATGGTTGATATCGTCATGTTTTTGTTTTTTAAATCTTATTGCATTTGAACGCTTAAAGGTAACGTTACAACGCTGATGCATACAGAAACAGTCGAACGCCAATGTTAATGATGCTGTTCATTTGTTTGGTATTTCCTATTTATAACTGTATTGTATCATATGAAAGAACAGATGCATGTTAGCGTAAACCTGGATCCAGTTAATGCCAGTAGACGAATAAATCCTCTAAATAAAAAATAAATGAAAGGGAGAGTTCACGCAAAAATGAAAAGTCCGTCATTAATTACTCTCCCTCATGTTGCTCCAAAACCGTAAGACCCTCGTTCATCTTCGGAACATAAATTAAGAGATTTTTGAAGAAATCCGAGAGCTGACTATGCATAGACAGCAGAGCAAATGAATAGACGCGTCCGCCATCTTGTAACGGTCAACTTGACGTCATTCACCATAAGGGTTCACAGATTTTTAAATATTCAAACGTTCATTGATTACTATGGTGAATGACGTGAGGTTAACTATTACAATATGGCGGACGGCTTAATAGCGGTCCATAGAAAGGCCTCGTTTAGACCGTCAGCCCAAATCCGATTGAAACCCAATCATATTTAGTCTGAACCTCAACGAACTAGCATACCTGAAATCCGATTTTGAGCAAAACAGTCGCTAATGAGGCAGCTAGGCATACATCTATGGTAGTAAGGAGGGCATTGTTAAAATCAAATAGTCCATGTGACATCAGTGGTTCAACCCATAATGTTATAAAGCTACAAGAATACTTTTTGTGAGCAAAGAAACAAAAATAATGACTTTATTCAAGAATTTCTTCTCTTTAATGCAGCATGCGTCGTTGCTGTTGTGGTTCTCTCATGAACATGCAGCGAACTCATTGAATAAAGTCATTATTTTTGTTTCTTTGCACACAATAAGTATTCTCGTAGCTTTATAGCATTTTGGTTGAACCACTGATGTCACATCGACTATTTTAACAATGTCCTTACTATCTTTCTGGGCCTTGAACATGTCAGTTGCGTTGCTGTCTATTTCATCAAAAATATCCTAATTTGTGTTCTGAAGATGAACTAAGGTCTTAAGGGTTTGGAACAACATGAGGGTAAGTAAATAATAACAATTTTTTATTTTTGGGTGAACTATCCTTTTACGTTACTAATAAACTTTACATCCAATATGAATACACATGTACAGTTGATGTCAAATTTACATCCCCATTTCAGAATCTGCAAAAGGCTAATTATTTTACCAAAATAAGAGGGATCATACAAATGCATGTTAGTGTTTATTTACTGACCTGAATAAGATTAGAGATGATTAAAGATGTTTACAATAATTGAATGTATAAAAAAATGAGCCTGTTCAAAAGTTTACATTCCCTTGATTCTTAATACTGTGTTGTTACCTGAATGATCCACTGCTGGTGTTTTTGTTTAGTGATAGTTGTTCATGAGTCCCTCATTTGTCCTGAACAGTTAAACTGCCAGCTGTTCTTCAGAAAAATCCTTCAGGTCCCAGAAATTCTTTGGTTTTCCAGCATTTCTGTGTATTTGAACGCTTTCCGAAAATGACTGTATGATTTTAAGATCCATCTTTTCACACTGAGGACAACTGAGGGACTCATATGCAACTATTACAGAAAGTTCAAATGCTCACTGATGCTCCAGAAGGAAAAACAATGCTGGGGGTGAAAACTTTTGAATGTGTACAAGTTCTTATTTTGCCTAAATCTCATCTTTTTTTCTTTTAGTACTACCCTTCAGAGACTACAGAAGACAAAATAAGTTAAATTTACCCTGATTTACCCTGAAGTTTAAAAAGTTTTCACCCCCTGGCTCTTAATGCATTGTTTTTCCTTCTGGAGCATCAGGGAACATTTGAACCTTCTGTAATAGTTGCATATGAGTCCCTCAGTTTCCTCAGTGTGAAAAGATTGATGTCAAAATCATACAGTCATTGATGGAAAGTGTTCAAATACACAAAAATGCTGGAAAACCAAACCTGGTACCTGAAGGATTTTTCTGAAGAACAGCAGGCAGTTTAACTGTTCAGGACAAACAAGGGACTGATATGCTATCACTAAACAAAAAAACACAGCTGTGGATCATTCAGGTAACAACACAGTATTAAGAATCAAGGGAAAGTAAACTTTTGAACAGGGTCATTTTTATAAATTCAACTATTATTTTCTCTTGTGGACTATATGTAAACATCTCTTATTTTGGTAAAATAATTCTGAAAAAGGTATGCAAACTTTTGACCTCAACTGTAGGAGTAAAACTTCTGGTAACATGCTAGTAAAACAACACTGACTTCGGCATGTAATTAAATGAAAAACACTTCAATGCCAACTTCTGAAAGTCTGAAATGACTTTCCAATCAACCATTCAGATGCATTTATCCAAAATATATCCACATAAAATCTATACGTCATTCATTAACACTTGTTTTAATTCGTTTTTTAAAATAAAAATAGCATGTTCATGCACAAATTCTCAATACACAATGTAAAAGATTCAGATACTTCTACATCGGTCATGCAAAATTTCCTTACGTTTTTTTTTTAACTGTTTTATAAGTCATCAGTTTTTTAAATGAGATTTCGTTCGTTTTATTTTACAAAAAATGCAAAATCCACCGAAAATATAAATTTGAAGTGTGCATATCCATGGCACGTTTAAATATGAACGTTTTGTTCATATTTTCTTTCAGAAACTTGATTGTCTAACCCATGTGAGATTGTAGTGCTACTTATGGAAAAAGGAAGCTCTGAATAATCTGCCCTTTGAGAAAGGGTACTATGGCCGTGTTCGAGTGACACACCAACATCTAGGATCGTGTAGCATTGTTGCCGGTATCGTTGCTGTCCTCGTCGTCATCAGACTGTTGGTCTGGAGGAATGGCGCGGGTATGGCTGGCTCGTACGCTGGTCAGATGAGGGCAGGCGGAGATCAGGTTAGCAATGCCCGCAAGCGTTACGCCTGTGCCATCCAGGTTGACTTGACTCAGCTGCATACGACACAGGAACTTCAGACCTGAGGAATAAAAAAATTGTAGCATGTTAGAGACATTTCTGTACTAGAAAGTGATGGAAGGAATAACATTGTGCAGCATACCTTGATCTGTGATTCTGGTTCTGCTGAGGTTGAGTTTCAGCAGCTGTGGACAGTGAACTAGACCTCGTCTAATCACTGTGTCGCCCACTTGTGTACTGGCCAGACCCATCACCTACAAAACAAACATGTGCCTTGAATTCTTGAATATTTATTGCCATACATATAGTTCAGATATTATTTTCAGTTATATAGAATATTACATACATGTTAATTAATATTAATAAAAAATATTCATTAAATGTTAAAATGTAATTTATTAATGTGATGGTAAAGCTACATTTTCAGCATCATTCCTACAGTCTTCAGTGATCCTTCAGAAATTATTCTAATATGTTGCTTTGGTCCTCAAGTAACATTTCTTATTTTTTATCAATGCTGAATTTTTTGATAAATAGAAAGTTTAAAAGAACAGCATTTATTTAAAGTAAAATATTTTGTAATGTTTATAAATGTCTTTACTGTCACTTTTGACATAAATAAAATTAAGATAAATACAAGTAAAAGTTAAAAAAATTCTAATATATCTGATTTTTAGCACACAAAATAAATATATAAATATATATTATTAGAGAGAATATACACAGTAACATTTAAAAGAATTGTATATAAATAAATAATATAAATAAATAAATATTATATTTATACAATATTCAGAAATTATTCTCGTCAGAGGAACAGCATTTATTTGAAATAAAATCTTTTGTAACATACATGTTAATAATATTTTATTCTTCAATAAGTTAAAAATTCATTTCATAAAAAAAATATGATTTTTAGCACACAAAATAAATATATAAATATTATATAAATGTATATTAGACAGAAATATACACAGTGATGCTTTGATAGAATTTTATTAAATACATTTTCATTTAGATTTAATTTTTAACTACACACACAATAAATAAATATATTATGATATTTATACAATATCCAGAAACCATTCTAATATGCTGATTTGCTGCTCTAGAAACATTTCTGATTATCAATGTGATTTTTTGAAAGGATGTTTTTGATAAATAGAAAGTTATTATTACTAAATATTATTACTTTTGACATGAACAGAATGTTAACATAAAATATACACAGTGATTTTTTAAAAGAATTTTATCAAATAAATTTTCATTAAGATTAAATTTGTAACTACACACACAATAAATAAATATATTATTAAAATTATTATACAATATATAAAAATTCTGCTGTACCTGCAGATGTGGTAAGTGTGTGATCAAAGCTGCAACGCCCCTGCTGGTGACAGCTGTACGATCCAGACACAGTTCCTGGAGCTCTTTCAGACTGATCAATCCTTGCAGCCCGCTGTCACTCACCTGAGTGTTACTAAGAGACAGCTTCTTCAACCTATCAGGTGAAAAGGGACAGATCATCATTACAATTTTTGGTAAAGTGTAAAAAGACATCTGAATACTGTTCTAATGAAACAGTGAAATGAATCACAAACTAAATGCCTATTCATATCATTATATCAATTTGCACTGTCTTGTAGTTTAATTGCTTTAAAGCAGTAGCATAGCAATAGCACAATATATTGCAAAATTTCAAACAAATTAAAGTTAATCAAAGTAAGAAATATATATGAGGAGTTCCGATGCAAAACCCCCTAAAAGCCATCTTTTTTTTTTTCTAAAAGCCACCGGACATTTTTGAAGTTCTCTAATATTTCCAGGATTTTCATGACTGTGGGAAACCATTTGGGATTTTGTAAATAACCGTAAGTAAGCTTATTCCAGCATTACAAGATTTGAATGGTTGCATTGGACTAAATTAAACCAGAACAGCAGCTCCTTTTTTTATTTGATTTACTGCATGGACCTAAAGCTCTACCTGGTCATGCTGGCAAGCTGTGTAATGCCGTGGTCAGTGAGCTGAGTGTAGTCAGTCAGGTCGAGCTCTAAGAGCAACGTCTGTCTGGAGAGAAACGCAAGTCCACTGTCCGTCACAGAGTGTCTGCCAGGCAGGGTGAGCTGGGTAAGCCTTAGGCCTGTGTGGAGAAATCAGACAATGTAGTAAAATGCTCTTACTTCACTAAAAGCCCAAATAGGATTGACTAAATTTCATGCATTTTTATGCAAAAAATGTTTATGCATGCATAAAATACAGCATACCTGAAATGATCTCCAGCGTGTGGTTTCCGTCAGCGACTGGTATGCCAGCCAGGCTGAGAGCCGATAGGCTGGGGTGGGTTGCTAGGCACTGGAGAGTATTTTCTCGTACGCCTGTGCCATCCAGGTGAAGCGTCTGTAGGTTTCGGAGCTCTGCGAGCGCAGACACGTCACTCACCTCATAGCAAAAGGAGACAAAAGTTAAATAAATATAAGGTGAATGTATAGTAAATTCCACTACGCCATTCTCTCACACTCTAAAATAAATAAACCTTACAAACCCTGTAACGGCTTTATGACGCTGAGATTGCGCAAGCTAACTAGAGCTTGTTTGAAAGGTCAAATGCAGTCCTACTATTTGTATGGATAGACTAAATTGATCAAAAAGTGACAGTAAAGCCATTTATAATTTTATATAAGATTTCTAATTTAAATTATTGGGGTTTCTTCTGGATTATTAAAAAAAATCCAGCATATTTAAGTGATTTCTGAAGGATCATGTGACACTTAAGAATGGAGTAAGGATGCTGAAAATTCAGCTTTGCATTACAGGAATAAATTACATTTTAAAATATATTCAAATAGAAAACAGTTATTTTTAAATGTAGTAATATTTCACATTATTGCTGTTTTTACTGCACTTTTGATCTAATAAATGCAGCCTCAGTGAGCATAAGAGATTCTCAAAAACATTTCAAAAATTATGACAACCTCAAACAACCTTGTTTGTCTATTATTGTAATTCATTTTAGATAACCCAACTCATAAATGACATGTAAAACTAAAGCAAATAAAACATATTTTTTTATTTTTCAGTTTTGAGAGGTTGGTCAAAACTGAAAGACCAGCATCTGCAAAAATGAAACAGGAAATGATAAACAGCTTTATAAATAATTGTATAAACAAATCAAGCCAACAATCAATAGAAGATATTCAGTCATGTTAAACCCCAAAATCAAAAGAATAAATATATATTTGTTTAAGTATGTCTATTTTCAGAAGTGTATTTTCATGAGCACATTTACTCCATTAACATAATGCAAAAAATAAATTATATGTATATATATTTTTAATACAGTATTAATTACTGACAAAGTATTATTAATTCATACAAAGTATTGTTTTATTATTTATTATACAACTATGACTTTATTCTTATTTTAATGTATTTAATATATTTTATTATATATTTATTTATTTCTTTTTTTTTTACCATTACAACAATAAAACAAAAAGATGAGAATTTTGGGCAAAATGCAAAAAAGTTCTAATGGTCCTAATGTTGTATTAATACACAAATTTTATATATATATTTTATTAGTGTATTAGTGTTCTGTCAAACGATTAATCGCGATTAATATATATAATTAAATATCTATAATTATAAATAAAGGGTTTGCATTCTAAAAATAAACAAAATATTAGAAATATATAAAAAAATGTATTATAAAAAGATTTTCTCCTAGTTAAAAAAAAATATACTAAAATGTATTTAAAATACATTTATTTGGTGCTATGTATACTGCAAATGCATTTACATACTAATGTGCTTAATAATAAAAACACTCTAATAAATATATGGATTGGAAAAACTAATTTTGCACACTTTAATTTGTGCGGAAGAAGTGCTGAGGTCCAACTAAAGATATACTAAAGTATATTTGATTGTGCTAAATTGGAACTATTGCAAGTATACTTCAGGTACTTTCAATAGTTTGCTTTTAAAGACTAATATTATACAGAGATCATACAATCCTTTTTAATAGTGATATTAAAAAATGTAGGCATTATGCAATAAAGAAATACTCCAAATAAAGTGCAATTATAATTTTATATCAGTGAAATATCTATAAATGTGTTAATAGATTTGAAGTATCCTTAGTATTTTAAATTATAGCATAGGGTATGTATATGCATTACCTTGGTGTGTTTAATACTGAGCATTCGTAGCTGTGGTACACACGTGGGGAGCACTCTTAATGTGCTTTCTGTGACGGCCGTCTGATTGAGGCTGAGCTGACACAGCGCTGAAGAGCCTGACTGCAGATACATCAGCAGACCTGCATCGCTTACTTTGGTCTGGTCCAGAGCCAGGAATGTCAGACTGCGCAGTCCTGAGTTAAACATAGAGATGATGCATTTGTACCTTATGATAATTGCTCATGGATGCTCCAAGTGAGGTTTCTGACATGCCGTCTCACCTGCGATATGCTGCAAACAGCTGTCTGTTAGCTTGCTACAAGACGACAAGTTGAGATGCTGAAGTTTTGAAAGGTTGGACAAAACAGAAAGACCAGCGTCTGCAAAAATGAAACAGGAAGTGATAAACAGCTTTTTAAATAAATTTACACACAAATTAAGCCAGTATTTTTCTTGCAAAGACATACAGTCATATTTCACTCCAAAATCAAAAGAATGAATATATATTTAAGTATGTCTATTTTACCATATTTTTCCATAATGCAAAAAATACATAAATTAGATGTAATCTAATTACATAAATTACATCAAATGATATCTTTAATATATTATTTGTAATATATTTATATTTAAAATTATAAAAATATTAAACAATAATAATGCTATTAATCGTTGCTTATCGTCAAATATAAGTATTTTCATTTTTAGAAGACTATAATAATGCAAAATGCAAACTATTTCCAAAAAATCTATGTATATATATATATTTTTACATCAAGTACTATAATTAATGTATTAAAATTAATAAAAATTATTCTAATTATTTTAATTTATTATGCTTTTATTTATATATTACATATTTTTATTTACATTTTTATTTATGTTTATATATTAAATCTATATGTATATAATATAAATTACATGAATATAAATATATACATGTAAATATAAAACAAATTATATATATATATATATATATATATATATATATATATATATATATTTATATATATATATATATATATTTATATATATATATATATATATATATATATATTTATACATATATAAACACACACATTATATATACGAAAAAAAAAACATTTTTTGGATGTGAATAATTGCAATCGTTTTAATCAATTAAGCACATTTACACCATTACCAAAATGCAAAAAATAAATAAATAAAATAACATTTATATAATATAAATAATATAAATTATTTATAAACTATAAATTACATAATTATAAATATATATGTAAATATTTTCAAAATATATACTGTATGTGTGTGTCTTTATATATACACAGAATAAATATACACAGTACACACACTTATATTATGTAAACCAAAACTTTTATTTTGGATGCGATTAATCGTTTGACAGCACTAGTTTTTTTGCATTTCAGTAATGAGAATTTTACTGCAATGCAAATAAATTTATTGTTCTTTTTTTTTTTTTTTAATTATATATATATATATATATATATATACACTGAAATAACATCTTAATATTCCACACCTGTGATGAGTGGAGAGTTGACGAAGCTGAGATGTTTGAGACAGGAAAACGCCCTCAGTTGTCGCAGCAGCTCATTTGTGGTATACGGGTAGCAGTTTAGGACAAACTTCTGCAATGGGCAGCCGAAGAACAGCTCCAGTGTTCGCGGTCGGAGCAGCCGCTCGCGCGCCATATGAGTCAATAAGAGTTCGGCCAGCTCTGGTGTCAAACACGCCAGGCTACTGCTGTATTGCATGCTGGGAGCTGAAAGAGCAAGATTACATTTAATGGCTTGTCTTAAGCACTCATGTGACTGGTAAATAACACTACGTTGTCTGTTTCTGACCTGTCATGAGGGAAACGGTGGCCCTGGTGGCCATTGAGCAGAGAGAGGGCACACGGGGGGTCTTGAAGGCTTTTTTGGGGGGCGAGGGATGCCCGTGTGGTGACTGCTGCTCGTCGTGATGGGCGGCTCGCTGTAAACGCTCTACCGCGGCTTGACCTGCGGCTCCACGCAATGCACGGCCTTCCTCAGGGTCTGCTGGTTCATCAGGCTCCGCCTCCCTTCAACAAAAAATGTAATTCTGCTATTTAAGCTGCTTGTTCTTTTGAGTTAGCATCTTATTCTAGAGCTTTAAAGCTACAACCACCAAACTTGGGTCAGACCATCAGAGTTTTATGTTAGTTGTATCATTCCTAATTGATCCGGCTTATGGTTTTTGAAAACCAGACTATCAAAACGACCACAAATCCTATAGACTTTCATAGAGAGGGTGAAAACTTTTGTACAATAAGACTTATGGTGTATTTAAGATGTCTATTGCTATCACTGTCTAAAAAACAGCATATGCTGGTTAGATATGATTTGAAGCATGGCTGCTAGTTTGAGCTGGTTTAAGATGGTACTTAGCTGGGCATGTGCTGGTCCTAAGCAACTAGCTCCTGTTCAGAACCAGTTTAGGACCAGCACATGACCAACTTAAACCAGCTCATGACCAGTTAAGGTCCAGCTTGAACCAGCTTAAACTAGCAGCCATGGTTCAAAACATACCAAACCAGCATATGCTGTTCTTTTAAGCAAAGCTTAACAGCTCCCTACTGAAAAAAAAACAGCTCAAACCAGCCTAAGCTGGCTTCTTTGGCTAGTCTCACAGGCTAGTTTTAAAGTGGTTTTAGACTCTTTTTGGCTAATCTTATCTTAAAGATAGGGCTGCACGATTTGAGAAAATTTTCATATTGCGAATAACGAGGTCAATATTGCGATATGCAATTGTGATTATAATAAATGGTATCGTTAATCAACTTGATGGGTTTTCAAGCAAAATGCAAAATGCACACAGGTTAGTAATAATGCTGAAACATTTTCAGTATTCCTCAATGTATTCATTATAAACAATATGACATGAAAAAATAACAAAATATAAAAGAATGTCTGCTTTTTGATTTTTTTTTTGTAAAAAGTGTATAGGGTCGCTAGAGACCCGAGGTGTGTAATAGTGTAAGTTTATTTTTGGTGCGCAAAAATATGTAAATATCTGATAACTAAATGCATGCAATTGCACTGTTTAATTGACAATAATGACGTGAAGTTTCATGTTTCACCATCGCATAAAACAAAAGAATATCATCAGCAAAAATGTAACTGATTTGAATGGTTTTACTGCAGAGCAATCACTGTACGCAATAAAACATGAATGTCACTCTTATTTGATGGTGGATGTAGTGAATAAGCAATGACTGAATTTTCATTTTTGGGTGAACTATCCCTTTAAGGACAATGTACACTGCTTAAGTTTTCCAAATTTTCTTTAGGAAACAAATCTATTAAAATTCAGAAAGCCAAACATCTGAAAGCTGTAATATCACTGTAATGATGTCATGCTGAATTGCAAAAGGTTTTTCTCTCTTATATTTACTGACATACTGAATTATCTTTTTATAATGCTCTTACTGATTAGCCCTTAATTTCACACCCTTTAAGGGATTTTTAAAACACGTTCTACCTGAGTCTGTTTCCTTGCTCCGGCCAGTGATGTCTAGGTTCCAGTCCTGCTCTTGCCCTGTTCTCCAGGAAAAAGGGCATCCGTGGCAGTCCTGTCAGAGACACAGAACATGTATAAATAAAACTGAGTATTTTGATTTTTGTACATTTATTTAGCATATAGTTTAAAAACCTACAAAAGCTGGTATTTATTTTATTATTCAAGTTTAAACTGCTTTTCTCCCCCATAAAAACAGGCAAACTTTAAATAAATTATCATGAATTTTCCACTCATTTGTGATTACTGGATAAGGTTTTTGAAAATCGGTAGAGACTGGACTCAAAAAGAGCAGTTTAGATTATATTATCTATTTTGTATGCTTTATTTTAATAAATTAATACTTTTATTCAGACAGGACACGTTAAATTTATCCAAAATAACTGTTACCAAAAATGTAAAAATAATAAATATATATCTATACTTTTTTTTTTTTAATTTATATTTACCGAAGAATCCGGGAAAATATATAATGCAAAAATTATACAAAAAAAATCTATAAACTTTAAAGATTGTATTCATTTCAACAAATATATCAGGCCTGAAAGCACAATTTTGAAATTCCCTGGTATTTCCAAAATTTTCATGACTGAGGATGTCTATCTTAAAAAATATATATAAATTTAAAAGAGCAATTTACAACGATTTACTTGTACAATCCATGAGCACATCAAGCAAACAAATTAAACTTAAATTACATCTTGCTACTACCAAATTAACCAAGCATTCAATTACACAGCCTCAATATCAAAACAGTTGCACTGGAACCAACTGCACATTAGGCTAATTACCATATATTAGCATGTTCACAGGCCTGCCTGCTAAACCAATCCAGCTGCAGTTAATTCCTGCGTGTCTCTCGTGTGCAAATTAACATATGATCTTCTTCACAGCATCTTAAAACCTTGTCCAAAGCTGTCAGCCGTTTCCTCTGCCAGCGTGTCTGAAATCCCTGGATTAAACTTCCAGTGAAAAGAGACGATTTGTAGAGCATTTGATTTGCTGGCTAGTTGCGAGTTTTATCATTTGAAAGAGGTGAATGGGTTTTTCCTTATAACTGAGTCTAAACTAGGACAAGTAAGGGCATTAACCTCTTTCCCAATATGGACTTACATGAGTTTCTCACACTTTGGTCACTCGCTAAAAAACCTAATGTTACCAAACAAAGATCTGTGATTCAGTCTGAACACAGCAGTCCAAAGGCAGCAATTCTGTGATTGTTTAAAATCAATAATCTACATTATACAAGAAGTTCCATCCCAGAGGACACAAAACATTCTGGTAACGTTAGCTTCAAAGTTCTGAGAACATTTATTTATTTATTTTTTTAAACAACCAAAACAAGCATTCACAGAAAGTTCTGAGAACCAAAACTAGTTCTATATAATTAAAACAACAGCTAATTTTTGTTAGTCAAGCATGGGGTTTTGCAGATATGAACAAGTGAAATTTCAGACTTTTTAAGACCATTTTAATACCACCTTATATGAAATTTAAGACCTAAACCTGTAATGGAACTACACATTATATTGCATACATATATATATATATATACATATATATATGTGTTTTAAATGCATTTATGAATATACAAATAATGAATTTTGGGGGGAAACGCATACTTTTACTAAACTACCAGTAGGTGGCGGTAAGTCACTTAATGAGTGAATCAATAGTTATTTCATCTGATTCGTTCAAAACGCTGAATCATTCAAGTAACAAAACACAACTGAGTGTTGCTTGGAGAATGTGTCGCTGAGGTCTTTGTTTGGAACCATTATCGTTAATGAAATGGACCAAAACAGTAAATATTATGTTTAAAATGTAAGTAACTTAATAACAACTTGACTAGCTACTTGTCTACTGAACTAAAAATCAATGTAACATTTGCAATCGTGAGAACATTCAGCAAAGCTCTGTTGGTATGTTACTGAACTATATCATGTTATAAATAAACTACACATTTAGAATTTTTACCTCAGTGTGTTTCTTCTGAGTTTCTTTATGTGTGCTGTTTCTCTCATTTGTTTTTAAGTCTCTCACAAAAAGACAAACAGCGCGAAAAAGTCTTAAAATGACTTAAATTCAGATTCGATGGGTCTTACATATTTTGCTGAATATTCTCATGATTGCAAATGTTACATTGATTTTAGTTCAGTAAAGTAATTAGTCAAGTAGTTATTAATGTAAAACTTACATTTTAAACACAATATTTACTGTTTTGTTCCATTACATTAATGAAAATAGTTCCAAACAAGGATCACAGCAGCACATTCTCCAAGCAACACTCGGCAGCGTTTTGTTACTGAATGATTCAGCGTTTTGAACAAATCATTTGAAATAACTCAATAAGTGACCGCCACCTACTGGTAGTTTAGTAAAAGTATGCCTTTCCCCTGAACATTTCTTATTTGTATATTCATAAATGCATTTAAAACATTAATCTCATAACATCATTTATTGCAGTTTAATCTGACCCTATAGAATTTATTGATAAATTGTAATAATTTGACATGAAAGTTTAAAAAATAAGCCTTTATAAAAGTAAATAAAAATATGCAGATTTAAGTATGTAAAAGCTGATAGAACACCGATTAAAATAATGCTTCAGAATAAATTGTTTACACCACCAAAAATCTCTGTGATGTGGTACTTTTATGGGGATATTTTGTGTGAAATATAGTCTGCTGATATGAAAAGTTCACTGTATGTCGTATTAATAAATATATTTTATGACAGCGATGAAATTTTGTTTTCTTTTTACATTAAACACATTAACTATTACATGGATGTATGCAATATAATGTGTAGTTCCATTTCCATTTCCATTTCAGGTCTTAAATTTCATATGAGGTGGTATTAAAAAGGTCTTAAAAGCCAACACCAACACTTCATATCTGCAGAAACCCTGTGTAAACAGTCATTAGGTCCGTCAGACTGAAGATATTTTAGTGGAAATGTGCCCAAAATATTTAAGACCCATCGAATCTGAATTTAAGATATTTGAAGACTTTTTAAGGCTTTTTATTTGAAAAACGTTACTTAAAACATTTTAAGACTTTTAAGGACCCGCAGACACCCCGTTTATTTATTCGATAAATTAAGCTTTTTGCAAAATCATGAATAGTGACCTTCAGTGAGAGCAGATGAAACTCCGGGTCGTGAATGTTTTGAAGGATTCTCTGTGATTAGAGCCCTTGAAGAAATGTTGGCAGACTGTCCATTCATTATGATTCCAGTCCTCCTTTATGAGATTATGGCCTTTTCTGATTCAGTGGAGTCCAAAAGCAGCATACGTGGCTTTTTATTCCATTCCAGAGTAGCAGATATCATCTTTTGTTTACTGTTTCATCAGGAATTCCCTTTGATCATGGCATGAAGTGCTTGTTTTATCTTTGATGGTTTTTGGAGTTGATTGTAATCAGTCCAACTCTAATTATTATGCTTATTGCGATGATTTAATTGCTTAGAAATATGAAATTACTTTTCACAAATTTTCATTATTAATGATGCTGACTAATGCAAACATCACTATTATTTATGCTCATACTTTTAAACTTCAGCGCTCAACTGCTAAAAATATGAATAGTGCCTTAAAAATGATCTGGCTATAACTTTTCTAAGCAATGAGTTGTATTTTTGCCTGGCAAACCATAAAAAGGTTGGAAAAAATCTACTTGGGCCATAACCAGTATATCATAGAGACTTTGAACTGTTTTTACCTGGGCAATCATCAAGAAACCACCCAGAACAACCTAGCAACCACCTAAAACACCCTAGCAAACATAACAATGCCCTGTCAAAATATAGTGTGCAAGTAAAACATTATATACCGTTGAGATGAAATGGAGGTACAACTTCTTCCTCTGGTTGCTCCTCATTTTCCAAATGTTCTTCGTTTTCTGCATCACCTTGCACCAGTTTATGGCCTCGTCCTGTCAGAAGCATATTCGTATATTATACAATATCACTTGCACTGAAATAAAGTTTGCGTTAATTCTGGTAAAGAAAATAATAATAAAACTTTCAGAAAATAATGAATACCCAATAAAAAAAATAAAAATAAAAAAAAAATCCAAATAAAGGAAAATAAATACTAAAATGGAACTAAATTTGATAAAAAATTAGATAAGCAAACAAACCTAAATATTATGCAACAATGAGTAATATATCATTAATTTTCATTATTAACTAAAACTATTAAAATAATTGTTGTTAATTCAGATAAAGCTTAAAATAAAGTAAAATAAAATATTACATTAATTTTTTACATTTGAAATAATCAATACTACATAAATAAATAAAAATATAAAATCTAAATTAAACAAAAATAAATAAAAATTAAAATGGCACTAAATCTGAAATATATATATATATATATATATATATATATATATATATATATATATATAAACGAAATATTAAGCAACAATGAGTAATTGTAATCATTATTTTTCATTACTAACTAAAACTATTAAAATTGTTTTTGTTAATTCTGGTAAAGCTTTAACAAAAAGGAAATGAAATAAAATAAAATATCACATGGACAATTTAAACAATAAATACTACATAAATAAATAAAACTATAAAATCTAAATTAAACAAAGAAATAAATAAAAGGTACTGATATAAAAATAAATTACATAAATAAATAAATAAACCTAAATATTAAGCAACAATGAAAAATTTCAGTTTTTTTATCATTAACTAAAACTATTGTAATATTTTTGGTTAATTTAGGTACAGCTGAAAATAAAATATTACATGAAAAACTTAAAACTATTCAGAAAATAATAAATACTACATAAATAAATAAAAAATATAAAATGTAAAGTAAACAAAAATAAAAAAAACTAAAATGGTACTAAATCTGATATAAAATATCTAAAACTAAACAACTGAAATAATTTTTCTTAATTTAGGTAAAGCTGAAAACAAAATATAAATATTAGATGAAAAACTTAAACTAATCTGAAATTAATAAATACAAATATATCAATAAATAAAACCATAAAAACAAAACTAAATGAAACTAAACTGAAATACAAAAAAGAATAAAGTATCAAGCAATAATAAGCAATATATCATTATTTTAACTTCATTTTTCAATATTTAATAAAAAAAAATTACTAAAGCACATAACAAAATTACTTAAAAGAAAACTCAAAATATAAACGTACAAGTCAATAGCGTGCTGCAGCCTTGACATCAAAACCCACTAATTAAGACTAATTCGCCATGGAGATTTCCCTATGGGTTTCTATCATTTATGAATGCAAAAAGGTCTGTGGTAAATATTTGGATGTTATGACATGACTGGTACAGCACCAACTAGAAAACTTTATACGTTTATATAAAATATTAAAATAACTGTGTGGTGCATTCACAAATTAGCAAAAGCAAATCTTACCCCAGTAGTGAGAGGGTCCTGACAGTGGAGGTCCGACCCCAGGAATCCCAGCATACCCCACCGCTTCCTCCCACAGCTGATGGGGCAGAGGTGGAGGCACCTCGAGTTCCTCTAAAGCTCCGGCCTCTACTTGGGGTTGCTCATTTGGTGGCACCACCGGCTCTTCCAGTGGCTCCGCCTCCACCTGCCCCACAACAGCCAATTGGGAAGCTGGACTGGGCGGGTCCTGAGGCGTCTCGGGGGGCGTGGTCTGTATGCAAAGTGCAGCGTTGGGAGTCAGTCCCAGAGACCGGAGGGAGCAAGTTAGCTCGGCCTCCCCAAAGCGCTTTCGAGGAAACCCTTGAAGGAGGGAAAAAGCAGGTAGCGAAGGGTGGCGGCCGGCAATGTATTCGACGACGTGACTTAAGGGTGTGTCTGCAGGGAAACGCTCACGCATTGATTCCCCAGAGGGAAGACGGATCTACAATAGACAAACAAAACAGACAGGTTTGACTTCATGCAGCAGTAGTTGTTAGAAAGCAGAGAAGCAGTTGTGATCTGGCACCATGAGGATGCAGTGGTTGTCCACGCTGGTCTCCACACGTCCGCCCAGTCTCTGTCCCTGTCCACTGGATGGAGAGGTCTCGGCTGTGGCTTCATTTTGGGCCTTCTCCTGCTGACTGCGCCGGTCCTCTGCTATCCTCTTCAGTACCAACTCACGCTCCTGATCAAAGAGCATGAAATAGTGACAGTTGATGGAACAAAAACACAGATAGCACTAAGATGATGACCAAAGAAAGATATATTTATTGTTTTCACATGGTTCACATGCTGACTTCTTTATGGCATTATACATTTGATCTAATTCTATTTATGAATATATATTTTATTTTTTAGCCATTTATAAAATATATTTATAAACACACACATAATTATATACCTATATATATTTTTATTAAATTAAAACAAGAAAACACACACACACACACACACACACACACACACACAATATATATATATACACACACACACACACACACACACACACACACACACACATACACGTTTAATTTCTGAGCTATATATATTCATTACATTATAATAATATATAAAACACACACACACACATATATAGTTTATATGTGATTATACATATGATTATTTATTTATATATACTCATAAAAAAAAAAAAAATATATATATATATATATATATATATATATATGTGTGTGTGTATATTATTTTGAGACGTGTATATGTACACACACACATCCATTAAATAAAAAAATATATATAAATATTAAATTAAATTAATATTTATTATACACTGAACAAATACCATAATTATATATATATATATATTACATAAATGTTACTAATATATTGTTAATTTATTTACACATATATATATATATATAAACATACATATTATTTTGAGATATTATAAACTGTATATGTACACACACACACACATCTATTAAATAAAAAATATATATATAAATATTAAATTAAATTAATATTTATTATACACTGAACAAATACCATAATTATATATATATATATATATATATATATAATTAAAAAAATACATATTAATTACATAAATATTACTAATATATTGTTAATATATTAACACATTTACATACATATATATATCATCACATAATTTATTACATATTTTTTAAGTATTTTCTCTTCTTTGTCTCTATATATACTATTTTGCCTTTTATTAGCACAAAAAAATAAAAAAATAATAAAAAATATTTAAAACAACCTTTTTAAACCACCATTGGTCATCAGTTTTGTTGTATTTAAAAGAACCAATTTGGTGTTCCACAGAAGAAATCATGGAATGACATGGACGTAAGTAGATTACTTTTTAAAGGGAACCTATTATGCCCCTTTTTACAAGATGTAAAATAAGTCTCTGATGTCCCCAGAGTGTGTATGTGAAGTTTTACCTCAAAATACCCTACAGATAATTTTTTATAGTTTGTTGAAATTGCCACTTTTAGGCTATGAGCCAAAATGCACTGTTTTAGTGTTTGTCCCTTTAAATGCAAATGAGCTTGTGCTCCCGCCCCCCTTTTCAGGCAAAGGCGGAGCTTCTAGAACACTTGGGAGACATTCTCATCGGTGAAGCAATGGCAAACTGTCAACTCACTCAGGGGGTGCTTCTATGTTAAAACGGCAGTGCCTGTCAACATTTGTGGGCGGGGCCTATGGCTAACGTGACATCACATTAGCACCAATGCTGAAAACAGGTCACTGGGAGACAAAAATTAGTGGGTGGATTTTAATCACTATGGTGATAAAATCAGTAGTGTATACATGCACTGCCAACACACATTTATGTCCAAACACCATGCAAAAATGAATTTTGCATAATAGGTCCCCGTTAAGTGAACTAACCCTTGCTTATGGAGCTTTATTGCAAGAACATGAACCCCTTTACTGATTCACCTGTTTCTTCTGTCTCCTTTCTGCCCGCGCCTCTTGGGCCACTTTCTGCCTCTGCTGTTCATGGAAATTACTCTTATCCTGTTTGATCCGCGTTTCCAGGGGTGGATGCTCTTTTGCTGTGGCTACGTTCACAGAAGGAGATGCCAAGACCAAAGAAGGACCTAAAAGCAGGAAAATTCCTTCTGTATTGCATAACACATCAGATTCCAGTATTAACATACTCCTAATAATCTGCAGCACTCTAAGCACAAAATCACATGACGTGAGTCACATTTGCAAAGTGAATTACATTTTCCTTCCCAGAAGAATGTTAACACTCCTGTGAAAGAAGTCTGTTTGTATCATACAAATGAGTAAATGAGTGCCGTTTGTACCTGTTGCCTCAGACTGTGAGCTGTTGTTGGAGCAGACAGCATCTTTGGGAGGGTTGAATGCAGAAAACGCAGTCTCTGAAGGACCTGACGTCTGCTTGACTAGTTTATGACGTGGACTTCCGCCTTGTAACAGCCTTCAGACCAAATGTGAGAATAAATGGTACCACTGAATATAACCAGACTGATTATTTAGTCTATGACTAGTCTAAGCTATTACATAACTGGTCGCACTTTTTTCTCTTGGGAAGAAGTTAAAAATAGCCTATAAAGCTAATTATTTGCATGCATAAAAACACTTACCATTCAGCTGCTTCTGGTACAGAGAAAAATCCTGCCTGCATCGCGGCCTGTATCTGATCCTCACGGAAGCCCATCTCAGTGAGAGTTCTGATAAACCCCCCTATGGTCTAGAAAACACCACAACAATCAAAGTATTATTATTATTTTTTAATTATTATTATTATTTTTTAATTTTAGTATAAATATATATAATTATGTATGTAATTTTATCTAAAAATTAAAATTTTTTCATAAGATTGTACTTCCATTTGTGTCATTTCAAAGTTTTAATGACTAGCGTAACAAATAAAAATTAATTCAAACTGATACATTTAATAATAATAATAATAGTATATAAAAATGAAAAAAAGAAATGAACAAAAAAAATTATATATATCATAACATGTTTGTATTCATTTCAATATAATTAATTAATAAAATATATTATATATACATATATAGTATTATTCTTTGTAATTTACAGACACACACACACACACACACACACACATATATAATTAAAATTAAAATATATTTTCATAAGATTGTACTTCCATTTGTGTTATATACAGGTGCTTCTCAAAAAATTAGCATATTGTGATAAAGTTCATTATTTTCTGTAATGTACTGATAAACATTAGACTTTCATATATTTTAGATTCATTACACACAACTGAAGTAGTTCAAGCCTTTTTTTGTTTTAATATTGATGATTTTGGCATACAGCTCATGAAAACCCAAAATTCCTATCTCAAAAAATTAGCATAAACTGATAAATGTAATAAAAATAACAATCAATCAATTTATCTAAATACACACACAAACACACACACACACACACACACACACACACACACACACATTTTGTATTAACTTTTATATAATTAATTCATAAAATATATTATATATAAATATAGTGTTATTTTTTGTAATTTAGTGTAGTGTATATATATAATTATATACACAATTTAAACTGATAAATGTAATAGTAATAACAATATGAACAAGCACTAGTGTATCACCTAAAAATTAATTGATGAATCCATAAAAGACATTATGTATACATATAAATATAGTACTATGTTTGGTATTATAAATATACATAATTGCATACATAATTTTATAATAAAATTAAAATTAATTTAAACTGATTAATTTAATTATATTTATTAATGTATACATGTTGTATTTATTTTATATTATTATTATTATTAGTAGTAGTAGTAGTAGTAGTAGTATTCTTCGTAATTTAGTGTATCTACATAATTTATATTTCATATTAAGTGTTATTTTTCATAAGATTGTACTTTCATTTGTGTTATTTCACATTGTTATTTTGTGTTTTAATGACTTTACTATCATTCTAAAAGGTCTAAAAAGGTTCTAAAAAAAACAGCAATAATTCTTTAAAGTATGTACTGTATTTATGTACACATCAAAATAATATGGTATTGCCATAACTCATAGCATTGATCATGCACACTGCACTGCAATGCTGTCATCGCAGATACCACGTTTTTCACAGGGGATTTTGCCTTGATACAGTTTGGTTTCTTTTTCTGTTTATGCATACTTGTGAGACAGCAAAAGTGCAATATACAATATTTGAGTACAGTGTTTTGTTGATCAGGATTGACGTTATAAAAGCTTCTATCCATTGAACAATAGGAGCATGCATTAGCTCACGTGCACATATGATTCATTTCCTAATCATTTCATATTATTCTAGTGAGAGTCAGGGTAGGCCAAGTCAATTCAGTTTTAACTACCTTAAGAACACTTAAAACAATAAAAAGGTTAAGGGCTTTTTATTATCTGATTGCATCTATCATTACATACATATTTGACAAGGCAATGTACATGCATGAGTAAAAACACTTATATTGCTGTCAATTAAGGTCTCAGGAGGCTTTCCTTCTGACTTGGGCCTACTGTACATTTCCTTAAAATCTTAGAGTTACAATAACACTGACTGTATAACTAAAAGCTTCACCAGACAATAATAAAACGTTGTGCATTATGCTAAACTATAGAAACTTGACGCACTTGTCACAGTTTATCATGTTTTATCCATGTCGGCAAGCTAATACAGCAATGCATTTAGCTTTACATTATGGCCGATTCTGATTCAATATAATTTCGCTTACCGCTGTGGAGTCCATAACTGTATTAAATATCCTCAGAAATGCTGGATATATGGGTTTGTTGTCACTTTGCAGAAGGTGTTTATTGATTGTCCGCACAGTAGAATGGTGACGGCTACGTCACGGGTTCTGTTGCGTCCGGAGTCTGTACGCTCGACGCTGATTGGATGACTGACAGTTGGAAACGCCCTCAAGGACCATCCCAGCGGTAGCTGGTCCTGTCAATCACAGCTCGTCCGGATGTATTTAAAGGAGCAGGCGCGTATCTACCCCAGTGGAGTTCACAACATTTACGAAAGCGTTAATTTCAGTCACTGTCTTAACCAAACACTATTATCGCTTGTCGACAAAAACAGCTAATTCTTTGGTTTTATTTTATTTTTTTGGCTGCAATAAGTGTTATTGGCCGGCAGATGTCATGTTTGGTCAATAAGGTCATGTTTGCAAGAAAATAAGGCATAAAACTAAAATAAGTCATTTTCCCAATAAATGTTTAGTGAAATGAGTTTAGAATTCAACCTAGAAAGTCAAGTTTATGTTTATTCATATGAGCCATTTTATATGTACTGTGTGTGTGTGTGTGTGTGTGTGTATATATATATATATAATGTACACATTTATATATTTAAGAATATTTATGTACTTATGTACATATAAATAATACATTAAAATAATATGTATGTATGTATATCATAATATTTCATATTTTAAAATACATGCATATGTGTGTGTATTTATACATACATAATTAATAATATACACAGTACACACACACACACACACACACACACATATTGTAAACACAAACTTTTATTTTGCATGTGATTAATTGTGATTAATCATTTGACAGGCCTAAATGATTATTTAAATAGTTTATTATCCAAAAAATATTTAGTGAAATATTTAATAAAATCATACTTTTTTTTTTTTTTTGTGAAATACATTTAGAAATCAACCCAGGCAGTAAAACCTCATTTTATATGAGCCATAGAAAATAAAATATTAAATTTTTCTATTAATTTCTTATGGGGTCTGCAACCATTTTAGTACAATTTGAGTGGAAAAACAAGGGGGTTCCCAAAAGTAGAGCTAATGTAATATATTTTTGTTAGCTGTTAATTAATAGTTGCTATTTAATGTGTGGATTACAATAAATTAATTTATTTCTTTCCTAGTTTGTTTACCCGAGATGCATTTATTTCAAATGCATTCATTTTTAAGCATCATGCGCCTTGCAATTAAATCTTGTCATTGAGCTTTAATTGTTTTAGTAATGGTGGTAAACGTAAAATAAAATGTTGGTTTTTGGAAATTCTATGAAAGTGGGTTAGGTTCATGCATTTGACACGTGTATCTCTTATGACGTGTGCATTCATGCATACAGTGTAAATAAAATCCTGTTGAACGGTTTTTTTTTTCCTCAAAAGAGAAGGAGTTCCCTCAGTCGGTATATGTATGACACGCACGCGCGCGCCCGAGATGTGGCTCATCAGTGAGGAGGGGAGATCGACTGAGGTAAGACACATTTCAGACATGTTTAGTGTTCCATACACTCAGATACGACCAGACTGTGAGCAACATCAGGGGTCCTGCTCATTATCGGCCACGTATAACGTGTCCGAGTTCACAGAAAGTCATTTTCTGACTGGATTTCAAACACGCAAGCGCGTCGGCGTGGGTGATCGGTTAGCCTGCGCTAGCCCTCAGGTAAAATAACTTCAAACCGGGAAATCTTAAATGAACATGGGATGAGAAAAAGGTGTTCTGTGGTGATGAAGCCGTCTGCTTCCGTCTCGTCTGCTCGTTTGTGCGAGTCGTGGTCGCTGGAGTGCTGTCAAACGCGAGTGGACAGACATACTCATAAAAGCCCACTGCCACGTGACACCCACGGGGGAAAGCACTCAGCGTTGAGTTGCTGAAACATCGCGGAAAAAAGGAACTAAAGCAGTGTCATCGTTTATATATAGTAGTTGAATACAGACAGCGTTTATACATGGTCTGGAAATGTTATATCGATATTTCGATAAGTTCTTAGCAATGTGTATTACTAATCAAAAATTAGGTTTTGATATATTTATAGTAGAAAACTTACAAAATATCTTCATGGAATCTTAACTTAATGTCCTCGACAATTTTGACCAATACAGTGTATTTTTGGCTATTGCTACAAATATACCAGTGCTACTTATGACTGGTTTTGTGGTCCAGGGTTACATACACACACACACACACACACACACACACACACACACACACACACGCACACACGTACTGTATACTGTATGTGAATGTGTATATAATCGTCATTTTCACCGTTTTTTACCTGTCAGATGTGAATAGGAAAAGTTAATACAGGTATATACACTGCCATTCAAAATTTGGGATCAGTAATATTTTTAATGTGTGTTTTTTTTTTTTTAAAGAAATGCTGCATTTATTTGATTAAAAAATGCCAGAATAAAAAACAGAAAATATTGGGAAATATTTCAGTGTAAAATAACTGTTTTGTATGTGAATATATTTTAAAATGTAATTTATTCCTGTGATGCAAAGCTGGATTTTCAGTCTCATTACTCCTGTCTTCAGTGTCACATGATCCTTTAGAAATCTTTCTGATTTATTATCAGTGTTGGAAACAGTTGTGCTGCTTAATATATATATATATATATATATATATATATATATATATATATATATATATATATATATATATATATATATATATATATATATATATATATATATATATATATTATTTTTTTTTTTTTTTTTTTTTTTTGGAGAATGTGATACTTTTTTTCAGGATTCTTTGATGAATACAACATAAACTGCATTTATTTAAAAGGTCGATCAATATAAGTCTTTGCTATCACTTTTTATCAGTTTAACACATCCTTGCTGAATAAAAGTATCAATTTTCTATCTAAGAAAGAAAACAAATTACTGACCCAAAACTTTTGAACATTAGTGTATAGTGATTTCTATTTTAAATAAATGTTGTTCTTTTTAACATTTTATTCGTAAAAGTATCACAGATTCCAAAAAAAATTGAAGAATTAAGCAAATTTAAAATTAAATGTTTTAATTTATCAGAATTATTTCTGAAGGATCATGTGACACTAAAGACTGGCGTAATAATGCTGAAAAAGCAGCTTTGCATTACAGAAATACATTTTATATATATTAAGTATATTAAAATGGGAAACCACTATTTTAATTTGCAATAATATTTCACAATATTACTTTTTCCCCCTGTATTTTTGACAAAATAAATACAGCCATGATTAGCATAACAAACTTCTTTAAAAAACATATTACTGATCACAAACTTTGGATCTAGATATATTATCATCACTATTATTAAACTATATGAAGGAGGAGATTTCAACCTGGAAATTTTATGTATAATTTTTTCCTGCGGCTAGTTAAATGATCACAAAAATGATTAGTTAATATCAGTTTAGAAATTGCACCTAACTTTCTTGTTTCTATTTTTTTCCCCCAATTTGTTGTCAGGCGAATGGCACAATCATTTGTTTATAAACCACAAGTCTTTAAGCTGCTGTGGTTGGTGTGTGCTTGTTTTCAGGGGTCAGCTGGATTTAGGTCAGATCAGTGTTGTAAAGACATCAAGGAGTCAGATTTCTTAGAGGAACAAAGCACTGGCTTGGTGGAACCAGTACTTGCAAGCTTTAAATTGGCAACTTAGCCTTTGTTTTTATAGTGTGATTAAGGCATAATGCCAGAGGCCAGCAAATCGGTGCAGCGATTACAGCAAAGAAAGAAATATCTTTGTAGTTTTCTATCTGTGCTTACCAGAGCATGACCAATATTTCATCCTTTAGTAATACAGCAAAGATGGAAATCCATTTGTAAATTTTGAGCGGTTTATTCATTTTTTATTCATTTTCTTATGACCGTTTTCATGTGATTTACCTCCTGCGGATTGGTTTTACAAACTCCAGACTTTAATAAAAAAAAAACCTAGTTGTGATATAATGAAATAAGCTTTATTCCTGCTAGCATTCCAATGCAGATCAGCTGAAAACTAGTTTCTTTAGCCCTCCTGGATTAAAAAAAAAAAATAATAAAAATTACTATTTATTTTCTGGGGTCAAGGTTATTTTGCGCTTTCGTAATTGTCTGCCCAGCTGGTGACGCTAATCAGCTGAAAAATATTTTTAAGGCCCGTTGTTCTCACGTAGACCTCACGATATTACAAATCTGACACGGCTATTTTGCGAACCGGTCCGCCTTGGGTAGCATGACCTAACATTTGATCAGGGGCTCCTGTGTGGTTTCTACAGTACTGTATTTCCCAGGATATGTGTTACTGTATTCACGTTGTCGTGAACCGGTTCGATATTTCATTGCGATTGTTTGTTTTGGTGTGACTCAAGGTATGAATGACAGTGTTCCTCTGGTCAGGGCTTGCTTTGTTGGGTTTGTTCGCTGCTGTCATGTTACAAAGACGTGATTGTCCGCTCCAAGTTAAACACAAAGAGTGTGAGAACTCAGACGGAGCTTTTGTGCGTCCGTAACCCGAGTCTGCGAAACCCCTGCTGACCGGTGTGCAGAGAAAAACACCTTTAAACAGCTGTCCCAGGGCTGTTTAGTCTTAATGTGATAATTAAATAAGCTTAGTTTGAGTTTCACCTGTGCTCATGTCGTTTCATTCTTGCACAACATCAGAATCGTTCATAAACACATTCTTTGTAGCGCAACACTTGCATCCTTGCACACTGAAGCTCTAAAATCATGTAGGTCTGAAAAATATTCAAATGAATTAAACTGCATTAAAGGAATAGTTTGCCTAAAATGTAAATTCTGTCATCATTTACCCTCATTTGATGACTGATTTTCGTAATGTTTTCCATGAAATTGCAATGAACTGGGTTGAAGCCTTCAAGCTTCATAAATGACATGAAATCATCTTGAAAATTAGGTATTCTGAAGCCTGTGCATGGCTTTTTATGATGACAGGTGGAAATTCAAACCATGTTTCACTGAAAATTCCCCCTCCAGCAAGCTGTTAACTGCTGCAGCTGGTTAGAGTTCAACCAGATCAGTCAGATTCATGAACAAATCATTTAGTGATTTAGATTTTTATTGCATGGCTTCATAAAATTTTATTGGACTTTTCTCTCTTTTTGAAAGTTCAGTCCCTGTTTTCCTTTTAATGATATCTGGGTGTTTTTTTCTTTGTCTCGACTTTTACGAATGAAAATAAAACATTGTTTAATATTTTCTCAATTCAAAATAAATAAATAAAAGTTGTTTTATTGATTATACTAGTTTAATAGTTTTTGTTAAATGCTTAAAATGAGATTTTCTATTAAATTATATTCAAGACAACAAATATTTACATACATCCATTTTTATATATATATATAATATATTAGGGGTGGCACGGTTCACAAAACCCACAGTTCGGTTCGTATCACGGATTTAGGGTCACGGTTTTCGGTTCTTGTTGTTATTTTTTCTTTTAATCCTTAACACTCCAGATATTTGCTTCAGCATATGATATATAGCTTATTAGCTTAATTATCCACAATTTAGGATACAGTATTAACATTTTTTTTTTTAAAGATTTATTTTTGGCTTTTTTTTTTTTATTATTATAGGACAGATCAGGAAGGACAGGAAGCGAAGTGGAGAGAGAAGGGGGTAGGGTCGGGAAAGGTCCTCGAGCCGGGAATCGAACTCGGGACGCCCGTTGCGCAACGGCGCTGTATGTCGGCGCACTGCCCACAAGGCTATCGGCGCCGACCAGTATTAACATTTTTGTAATATAATCATGCACTAACTGAATCAGACTTGACTTTAAGCACATTATTTGGACCATCTCTGAGTAAAAGCTAGGTGAGATTTTGATAGTGCAAGAGAGAAGACATTGATGATGACATGTTTTTCGTTTATGCAATAAATCCAGCAGGGGTCTGCTTACTTTTTGTTAAAAACTTAGAGAGAGAGAGAAAAAGAATGTTGAGATTAATGTTTTAAATATAAAATTTTGAATATAGAAATATTAAATGATTTAAATAACTGAAAATATACTTTAAAAATGAAACTACAAGCCAGTAGGTGGTGTCAAGTCACTTATTTAATTACTGAATCATATTCATTTGATTCGTTTGAACGCTGATTCATTGAGGAATAAAGCAAGTGACTGTGTTTATGAATGGGAAATTGACTCACTGGATTAGTGTAAAAACGCACGTTCATTCATAAAAAAACCACAGCTGTGTTTGAATGGAAATAGGAAAATGGAAATGGAATCAGTTGTGACATTGTTTCAAACTAATTTTCACAAAGAAATGGAGCAAAATCGGGCAATAGTGTTAGAGTCAGACAATGTAAGTAACTTAATATTACCTTCTTGTTTATTTAACTGTTGTATTAAATCAATATCTCATTTACAAACTCCCTTTATTGTTTACAGTGTGTGTAATGGTGCGCTGTGATTGGTTGAGCGGATCTATCTAGGAGACTGGCGTTTGTCGTGGTTTGGGAAAAAAGGGAGAACACATGACAGAATAACACTGCATATATTGCATTTTGTGTAAAATTAATAATGGACTTTTCAATACCGACCAGATACAATAGTAATGTTGGCAATAACTCCGGGTATCCTTCATTGTCTCCTCCACTTGCCATTTCTGCAGCACTCCTTACTCCCCTTTACTGTCTATACGTATGTTCGCGCGAAACTGTCTGAGGCCAATGCGTCGAACCGTGCGGTGCACACATGAACCGAACCTAGACAAGCGAACCGAACGGTTCAGGTGTTTTTTCATGTACCGTGCCACCCCTAATATATAATATATATATATATATATATATATATATAAAATGGATGTATGTAAATATTTGTTGTCTTGAATAAATTTAAAATAAAGAAATAAATATTTTGTTTAATATTTTCTCAATTCAAAATTAAAAACCATTTAAAAAAATTGGAAAGTACTAGCATTATAGTTATTAATATTTTTAAAATTAGATTTTATTATATTTTTGTTCATTATAACTTCAGAATATTATAATATTTTCATAGTATTTATGAACTAATATATAAATCTAAACTAATATATATAAAAATATACACAAATTCATAATATTTTTATTTATAATATTTGTTTATTTCTATATACACTACCAGTCAAAAGGTTTTTTTTATGTTTTTTAAAGAAGTCTTTAATATTTACAAAATATTTTTACTATTTCAAATAACTGTTTTCTATTTGAATATATTTTAAAATGTAATTTATTCCTGTGATTTCAAAGCTGTATTTTTAGCATCATTACTCCAATCACATGATCCTTCAGAAATCATTTTGATATTCTGATTTGCATTTATCTGAAATAGAAATATTTTGTAACATTATGTATGTTTTTATCATCACTTTTGAACGATTTATAGCATCCTTGCTAAACAGATAAATGCTGATCTTTGGATCTTTCCATTCATCAAAGAGTCCTGAAAAAAATGTACTCGGCTGTTTTAAATATTGATGATGATAATAATAATAATAATAATAATAATAATAATAATAATAATAAATGTTTCTTGAACAGCAAATCAGCATATAAGAGGGATTTCTGAAGGAACGTTAGTGACATTGAAGACTGGAGAATTATTATTTGTTATTTTAATCAAGTTTTAGTCATTGATAATGATCCTAGTTTGAAATTATTGGAATATTCTGTTCATTAACTAAGTAGCCACAATTATCAGCTTCAAAATGTCTAAATATTGACTGATATATTGGTCAATAGTGCATATAATTTTTCCAAAGTATCCTGGGAATTAATCGAGAGTGTATCAGGTGTCTCTTAAACTTATGATAAGGCACATTTTGAGGCATTACACAAGTGTTTTGTTTAATTCAGATCTCATGTTCCACCCAATTGAAAACTAACCCCTCAGGAAACAACTTGGGAAGCGTAACTACTTACAGAAGTTCGTAACTCTCATAAGCTCACCCAGATGGTGTGTTCGCGAGGCTTGCGATGACATTGTTTTGATTACAGCTGGGTCACGATTCACTGCTCTGTAAAGTCTGTTGAAAGTTTACAGAGTGCTTATGCCAAAACAGTTGCATCGAGCCATTGTTTGTTGTTGCTAGTGTATGGAGCGTGCATCTGTTTCTAGCCTTTCTCAAGTAGCGAAACCCAAATTTGTTCAAGTGTTTTTCATAATCTCTTTGTTTTTGGAAGCAAAAAAAGCCATGTTTCTCAATTCAGTTGTATTTTTAGCCACATTTGTGGCTATGGAGATGTTTCTGAAACATTCCCAGTGTAGATCTTTACACGTTTGTGCCAAAGGCAAGTCTAGCCAAGTACCGGGCTGCTGTGAAATCTGGTTACGGAGAACTGCGAACCGTGACTGTGGCATTGGACAGTCAACTGTGAGAATGAATTCACTGGGTTTTGTTTGTTTTGTAATATTGCACGAGAAATACAGTAATGTTCTTCCGTTATCTGTGGATTTGGATGTTGTCCCTGCTCTCTGTGCGATCTGTATTTTGATGTAATAATGTGCTGCTGCCGTTATCTTGCATTATGCATGCCACTGTGCATTTATGCAATAGCTCTTCTTTGTTTCCCAATGTTTTGACACTCTCCTGCGTTTGCTTGAGCTGACTTCCCTGTTTATCATGACCAGAGCAGTTTGCTGACAATGAGAAGTTAATGTGGCAGGAAAACCGTGAAGGATGTGCTGCTTTCAGCAGGTTTTTACTCATTTTGTTGCTGAATTGTGAGTTTGTTGTTACTACCAGAACTTTAAACTTGTCAAATGTAAGATGGACTTGTCAAATCTTGTAAGGAAATTGCGTAACCTGTGCGATGACATGCGAGTCAAGTAAAAACTGAAAAGTTAAAGAAATCATCTAATGACTGGTTAGCATCTACGGGGCTCGCAAAATCGCTAGCCCGACGTCCCGGGGCCATTGTGTTTTCCAGCCGGGCTACCAACATTTTTCACCGTCCTGCCCAGCGGGCTATCTTAAAGTAAAGGGCTCCTGCAGGTCCTTACATACTCTTCAATTTAGTTGTATTAAATTGAAGGCCATAAAAAGTTTTCAATACGTTAAATAGTATAAGAAAAGTCTTTTAATCATAATTTTAAGAGGTCTTACAGTTGGGGACGGAAAGACAAAAATCGCGATAGGGCTGGATTGAACTTCAAAAAGGCAGTGATGTCACTGAATAAATATGCGCACTGCTTGTTTCAAAGTGAAAACGGGGCACGGATGTCTTTATATGAATGTATCTGAAGGAAAGCGACTGTCTTTAGAAACGTGTCCTTTGCATTGTCATTTCATCTTACCTATAATGCCTGATAAAACGGCGTTAATGAGCGCGGTGCTGCTTTGTGTACAGCCGTTTCTATGGAAACCATAATATTTCAGCACTCCTAAAGCGCCAACTCGTGGCAGAGAATGAATTTGCATTTCCAATCATTTTTGGTCAGATTATTGCAAATAAGCAATTAAGACAGTAATATGGTATAAAGGCTAAAATGCTGTTGTATAACGTATTTGGTTTTTGTGAAAACCTGTATCTGATCTGTAAATCATAATTTCGTGGCTCAATATGCTACCATACATTGTCCAACCCCAATCATACTTTGTTCATTTTACTTGTGCAGCTTTTAAAAAGGGTCATAAATTGCCTTAAATTGATACTTAAAGATTCTGCAGATACCCTGTAAAATATCTGATTTTCTATTTTTTAAAAAAGTTTTTTTTTTATTTTATTTGGGCTAGTTAAATTATTTTCGGGCTACCAAAATCTAAAGAGTTCCAGAGATTTTGAAATTTTGCAAGCCCTGATCTAATTGAAGCTTAGTGGCCTGTAGCACGAAGCGAGATGAACAAACTCAGAGTTGCAGAGTAAGTTTTGTGTTGACAAAACCCAATAAAGCCGATATAAACGTTCTCTATCAACTGGCGCAATTCATTTTTCTGCTGAAGATTAGGAGATGTTGTGATTAAAAATGTAATCAATGTAAAGGAACACTCCACTTTTTGAAAAGAGGCTCATTTTCCAACTCCTCTAGAGTTAAACAGAAGAGTTTTACAGTTTTTGAATCCATTCAGCCAATCTCTGGGTCTGCCGTTAGCACTTTTAGCATAGCTTAGCATAAATCATTGAATCCAATTAGACCATTAGCATCTCGTTCAAAAATGACCAAAGATTTTCAGTATTTTTCCTATTTAAAACTTGACTCTTCGGTAGTTACATTGTGTACAAAGACCGTCAAAAAATGAAAAGTTATAGAAATAGGAAAAATATTGAAAATCTTTGGTCATTTTTGAACAAGATGCTAATGGTCTAATCTGTTTCAATGATTTTTGCTAAGCTATGCTAAAAGTGCTACCGGCAGACCCGGAGATCAGCTGGTAAAAATGGTAAAACTCATCTGTTTAACTCTAGGGGCGTTGGAAAATTAGCCTATTTTCCAAAAAAGTGGAGTGTTTCTTTAAATGCATTTTCAAGGCAGGAATAAACAGAAAATATATGACTATGCAGAGGAATCAACTGAATTAAATTATTTATGTATAGTTTTACACAGAGCTCAAAATAGAGCCCTGCATTTCAGCCCGATCCCCACGAACTCTGACTTTTTTTTACGCCCCTAGGGCCAGGCTTCGGGCCAATTTTCACGCCATAGCTCAGTCGCGGGCTGGGCATTGGGCCTGTTTTAGTCTTCTCCTTATTTGTATATTTTATACATCCATCAATTATGTTGCTGAAAAAATTGAAGCGCTGGTGGAAACAACCAAAGGCTTTACTTTTGCTTTCACTTTCGAGACCGGCTTGGACGGCGTTTAATGTCTCAGCCAGCAGCATTGCCTTCAGCACAGCTGGAAGAGATCTGCGTTAGTGGGGAGAATGGTAAGAAGATAGGTTATTGGAATTATTTATTAATAAACTAGTGTATTCTGAGTCAGTGTCGCAAGATTCTGACTCGCCATCTCCTCTTTGGACGCGCCTTTAGAGAGAAATGAATCTTTACGGATTACATAATAACAGTTTTTGTTTTCGATTTATTATATTTCACTAAGTAATAATTTAAAGATATATATATATATATATATATATATATAATGTGTGTGTGTGTGTGTGTATGTGTATATATATATATATATATATATATATATATATATATATATATATATATATATCATGTCTGTGAGGTATGTATTCTCTGAGTTTCGGTTCATTTTCAGCAGTCTTCTGCTGGCCGCTGTTCGTTACTTTAAAAAAACAGACAAACTTATATTTAACGAACAAAAGATGCTCCAAACGTTTTTCTAAGTTAGCTTAATAAAAAAAAATTAAGCGAAATAATATAATCACTTTGTCATTACATAACTGAATTATTTTGTCGGCGCCGATAGCCTTGTGGGCAGTGCGCCGACATACAGCGCCGTTGCGCTACGGGCGTCCCGAGTTCGAATCCCGACTTGAGGATCTTTCCCGACCCTACCCCCTTCTCTCTCTCCCACTTCGCTTCCTGTCAGTAATGATCTGTCCTATAACAATAAAGCCAAAAAAGGCCAAAAATAAATCTTTAAAAAAAAAAACTGAATTATTTTAATAGTAACAAAACTAAAGTATAAGCTGTTTTGTGTGAACTGGGAAAAAAAGACGGGCTCGGGTCGGACTCTGCGATCTCTAACCCAGAATAAAACCTGCTCCGGAGCACAGTAAATGTTTTATGATGTCTCATTCATCAGTATCTTTTACAGATTCAGTACCACAAACCTCACAGACTTTGGCACATCCAGTCACTAGTAATTCATCGGAGGTGCTAATTGTAGTGGCCTAGGAGCTTGTAAACAAGACTCCCTGCGGCCTGATAAAATCCCATGCACCCGAGTCCTGGAAAGTATGTAGCGGCCAGCCAATCAGATTGCAACTACCAGATTTTCTGTCATTTTTCATCAGGTGGTCTGTCTGAGACTATGCTGCCATTTATGCACAATAGAGCTTTACTCTATCGCTGACCGAATGCATTTATTTATTTTTTTTCTTCTCTCTTTAAATATAGTTATTTTTAAACCTGTCTGTGTTAGTTTATGTTTATTGGCTGATATTTATTGTTGCATCCTATTTCTTTCTTTATTTATTTGGAAAAAACAACAACATTTATTTATTTATTTTAGGGTTTTAGTTTGAATCTGTTTATAGAAAATACTACAGAATTATAATATCAACCATAACATTAAACATTTTAATAATTTTTCTCTAATTTTTATTACATTCTAAAAATATGCCGTTATTGTATTTATTTTTATTTATTAGTTAGTACTTAATTAGTACTTAAACTAAACAAAGGTGATTTATTTATTTATTTATTTATTTATTTTTGTCAATGTTTATTTTATATCAAGTAATTCATTTTTTATTTATTTTTATTTATTTATTTATTTATTCGTTTTAGGATTTACTTAATAAAAATAAAACGACTTGTAGCATTCTTTTTTTTTTTTAATATGTTTATACAAACTACTACTGAATTTTAATATCTGCCGTATTTTGGTTAATGGAATAACATGAAAATAGTTATTGGCTAATCATTATTGGCCAGATTTGTAATTTCTGTGCATCTATAGTTTTGTTTTGTATATTTTATATACTTTTTTTCATTTTATTTTTATGTTTTAGTAATTTTATGTTTTTCTGTCAATTTTATTATGTTTTTTTTTAAATATGCCTATGTACAGGTAGAATTTATTTTTATTTGTTTTAGTACGTAAACTAAACGAGTTAAATGTTTATGTATTTGATTTTTCAGTTAACATTAATTTCAAGTAATATATAGGGTTTTAGTTCATATAAATAACAATGCTTGTGACAATTGATTTTAGTTAGGGCTGTGCCAATAAATGATATCATATCGAATCGTGATAAAATATATCTCGATAACGATGATAAGCTCTAGGCATTTTTACTCGATATGGATTAATATAAGAGCCAATCACACAGCAGAAATATGCAACAACAGCCAATCAGCGTGCAGCTTTTAATGTTCACGTCAAAGAACAAAGTCAGTTTCCTACCGCACTTTGCAAAGCAAACTCGACAAAAGGGTGACAAAAATTAGTAGTATCAGCGATGAAAGTGAAACTAACCTTGAGTTATTATCTAAAAATGATGAAATTGTAGACAAAAAAAAATGTAGCACAAATTCAGTTATATGGAAGTGGTTTGGCTATTTGAAAAGCGACGAGGCACAGATTAAAACGATCTGTAAAATATGTCAAACATTTTACACATTATGTGCACTGGCTAGAAATTGTATAGTTTTAAATTATAGTTTTATTTTGCACGTTTAATCTACATCTTAAAGCCAGACACTGCTGACAGTCTAGTCTTCCTGACAAAAAAAGTAAAAATTTGACAAATTGTGTGCAATTTCTAGTTTTCTGTTTACATTTTGCACATTTAATCTACCTCTTAAAGCCAGACGATCTAGACAGACTTATCTTTCTGGAAAAGAAAAAAAAAAATACTATAATTACTTACAAATTATGTTTACAAAAGTTTTATTTTTGCATTTTACTCACATTTACCTTCTTTTGTCACAACTTTTAGTTTTTAATTTATTTTAGTAAATTGTCTTAATTTAAGGCCAAATGTGTAATCTGTTTTTGTTAATAAACTATACTTTAAAATGTAATTAATGAACACTCAATTTTTTGTGGCTTCAGTCATAGTTGGGATACTCTTTTAAAGCTGGCAGCATTAACAGTTTATATATACAAAATATATATCGTTATCGGTCAATATGGGAAAAAAAATATTGAGATTACATTTTTGCCATATCGCCCAGCCCTAATTTTAGTTTCATCTTTTTATGCAAAATACTACAGAACTTTAATATCAGCCATTTTTTGGTTAATGGCCATCATTTCGGTGCATCCCTATTTTTATTTTTATGTTGCTTACTATTAAGTCAGTCCCAGAATGATGGGTTAGTAGGGTTATTTTAGTAGAGATTAGTCAAATGGACTGTTGCTTAAGAGGTTTCAGCACTCACTCACCCTAACTGTGAACTGACAGCCTCGACATCTGACCTCATCCTACACCGTGGGAGCTGCAGCACTAATGTTATGAATGAGACCGCTATGTTTGTCATACTAATGGTATGACAAACTTCAGTTAATGACGTAAACTAACCTTTTATAGTGACACAGTTTTGACACTTTTAGGAGTGGTATTCATCTGGAGCGTTAAGGAATTCTGGTTTAGTCTGGTTTTGTATGGTCTTGCATAAAACCCTGTGGTACCACTTATAACGCTGTGCCGACCGGCATTGACGTCTTGGCCTCAAACCGTAGACTGAAAAAGGTCACTGACCAGTCCAAGTTCCTCTGTTCCTGAAGCTTTTTTTGGATTGAGGAAAACCCCAAGCTTTGAAGCAGACTTAAGTTTTAATTCTGGGCGGCTGGTCCTTTGGGCTGATCCAAGACCATGTGACTCCAACTGACACATACTCATGCTGCTACACACACACCAGCATTTTACACAGACTTGGCTGCTGGTTCAAACAAATACTTGCAACTTCAAACAGTACTTGAGTTTTAGGTTTTAGAGCAAATTAGATGTTTTGTGTATAAGTGACCATGTATCCACCAGTATAAAGCTCTAAAGTTGTACAGTTACTTGGTAGGGAGGGCTTGGGACATTTTTATATATATTTTTATGTGTGTGTGTGTGTGTGTGTGTGTGTGTGTGTGTGTGTGACAGAAAAAGTTTGCTTAAATAATACAATTTGTGCATTTCTGTTTAGTTGTTGTTGTTGTTGTTGTTGTTGTTGTTGTTAATATTAATAAATAATAATAATAATAGCAGCAAAAATAATAATGGTAATTAATTTATCACAATATTATAAAATCATTTTAATGAATAATAATAATAATCTGAATTATTTTATCATAGTAATACTAATAATAATGGTATTTATTTTATCACTATATTGTGAATCGTCATGAATAATAATAATGGTAATTATCACATTATTATGAATCATCATGAATGATAATAATGGTAGTAATAATAATAGCAGCAAAAATAATAATGGTAATTCATTTATCACAATATTATAACAAATCATTATCATGAATAATAATGATGATGATGATGATTATTATTTATTATTATTATTATTATTATTATTATTATTATTATTATTACTATTATTCATTAATTTAATTTTAATCACAATATTGTGAATCATCATTAATAATAATAATAATAATAATAATAATAATATAATGGTAATTTTATCACATCATTATTACGAATCATCATGAATACTGGTGTTATAATAGTAATAATAATAATAATAATAATAATAACAACAATAATGGTATTTATATTATCACAATCATATTATGAATCATAATTATTATTTATGTTGTTACAAATATGAAATAATGATACATAATAATAAAATAATAATCATAATAATAATAATAATAATAATAATAATGGTCATTTTATATTATTATAAATCATCATGATTATTATTGTTATTGTTATTAATAATAATTAATAATGATTATTATTATTATTATTATTATTAATAATAATAATAATAATTATGGTTGTTGTTGTTGTTGTTGTTGTTGTTGTTGTTGTTGTTGTTGTTATTATATCACATTATTAGTATTATCGCAAATTATAATCAATAATAATAATAATAATAATTAGTGATGTAATATTTAGTCATTGTCAAAAAGCATAAAGCAAGAAATAAAAATCAGTTCTAACTGGTTTTCAGACATCTAAAAAAACATTTGTAACTATAACAAATGTATTTTCAATGTAATTATTAATATTAACAACTAATGATAATCTCATATATAATCTATATATAATCTGCTTATCACGATTATTTTGCTATAATACTGTAATTATTTTATTACAATATATTATTTCTAATGATCATTATCCGTCATATATGTAAATTAAGCAAATATTAATGAATATTCTCATTATAGTGTCAAAAAGCTGAGGGGGAAAAAAGAAAGAAAATTCACACATTGCTCCTTAGACCTTTAAAAATCCACACATCTTTACTTAGATGTTACACAAGAATATCAAAAAGCCTGTTAAACCTTGTTAAGCCATTTGTAAATAAAGAAGCTCCTGTAATGGGTTTAAGAGTCTTTTTGTTGTTATACTGTCAGTCCTGTTAACTCTAACCACCATAAGATGATGCAAGGATGGAATGATATCTTACAAGTGTGCTCACAAGACATATTTACTGTTCAAATGCCTTTATTAGTCATTTTAAAACAGAGATGGGTATGAGGTGTGTGCTGTATGTGAGCATATGAGTGTGTGTGTTTGTATCTCAGAGCTGACTCACTGTTGAGCAGTGGTCACATGGCTGGCCGTCAGAGGTCTAGGGGAGGAAACCTAATCCAGCGGAGGAAGCGATTCACCCATCAGTGCTGGAGTTTGAGTGTGTGAGGGAAACACGGCAGATATACAGTGCTTTATAAGCTCTCACCCAGCTCTCTAACTGTGTGTGTGTCTCTCTCTCTCTCTCTCACTGGCGTTTTGTACACAGTGGCTGTTGGCTTTACACTAAGATGTCAGCGGCGGCTTCTCTGCAGTAAGCACATTGAGGTAAGTTCCAATGGATTTGCATTATGCTTGTTTAAAAATGCTAAAAATGCATGTTTTAGGACATGAGTAGTTCATGCATTGCATTTTTTCTTTTGCCATTTTAACTAATAACTAAAGGTGATGTTTAAAAACTGTTGGTCATTCAGTCTTCAGTTAAATTGATCAAACTGAATTCAGATTTATAGAAATAATATTTTTGCATAATGCTTTCAAAAAGTGTCTAAAAATGACAGATGTGATTTTAGATCATTACTACTTTAACCCATTTTTACCAGTTGTGAGTTTTACAGAATTTGGCGTAAACGTACCCGTTCAAAGCGTTTAATCTATCTTTTTCCTAAAAGATGTGTTTATATCAACATAACAGGATGTACTATTAATTTCTAACTTGGCCATCTAGAAGTGAAATTCAAATAGTCAGCATATCATGATGGATCACTAGACATTGCAAAGTCAACAGTGAAAAGTCCACTGGTTTACTGATATTGCCCAGTCATCATTTAGTGTGTCCTTTTATTGTAACTTTTTTTTTTTTAATCTAATGAGCGTTAATGATCTAATGAATCTAATAGTCAAGAGGTATAGTCTGTGTGTTTGTATGTAGAGCTCAGATGCTGTGTGGCATGTCTTGTGAGTTTGATAGTCATTAAACATCACTAATCTCACAACAATGAGACATCTCTAATGTCCAGCACTTATTGTTTCTGTATTTAAACAATAAGTTGAAATGCTTTTATGAGTATTGTCCAAAACTATAGATATAAAGTTTTGTAGATGCTAGTAGTTAATTGATATTTGGTAGAGTTGAGGTTTTTATTAAATCAATAGTTTGAAATAATAGGGTTGACTAATTGACTAGTTGTTAGTGAGGTCAACTAGTTAGCCATATACTCAGATGAACATCTTTGGCCAAAAACAAGTGTCACGCCACAACCTGCTGCATCATGTAAAAAATGTATCAACTTTGTAAAACACGTCTGCATTTTTTTCATTTCATTGCGCAGAGTTGTTTTTTTTTTTTTTTTTTACGCAACAAAGCATCTTATGTAAACAGCTATAAAAAACGCCCCAATAATTTTTGAACAAACCTTGTAAATAAATAAATGAAAAAGATTCAAAAGTGCAAATCGGTGCACAATTGGAAACATCTGATTGGCTATTGATATTAACTTGCGGTTATTTGAGTTAATCATTTATGCTTTGGAAAAACAACATAAAAACTGCATTAAACACTCCCATAGACTTTCATTATAAGTGCATTTTTATATACGCAAGTTTATATTTAAAAAATATTTAGCTATTTAAAATAACTGTTTTCTATTTGAATACATTTTAAAATTGTATTTTTTTTTTCCCCTATGATTTAAAAGTTGTTTTTTATCATCATTACTCCAGTCACATGATCCTTCAGAAATCATTCTAATATTCTGATTTGCTGCTGAAAAAGCATTTATTAATATTATGTTGAAAGTAGCTTAGTAGATTTTTTTTTTTTTTTTTTTTTTTTTTTTTTTTTCAGGTTTCTTTGATGAATAGAAAGTTCAGAAGAACAGCATTTATCTGAAATACAAAGCTTTTGTAACATATTAAATGTCTTTTATATCACTTTTGATCAATTTTAAAGCATGCTTGTTAATTGGAATTTATTTATTTTTTATTTATTTTTTATAATTGTATTTATTGTATTTTTCGGAATTGTATTATTTCGATAATTTCTTTCTAAAAAATAAAAAAAAAAAAAATACTGACTCCAAGCTTTTGATTTCTGAAGGATCATGTGGCACTGAAGACTAGAGTAATAATGCTGAAAATTTAGCCTTGATCACAGGAATAAATTACATTTTAAAACGTATTCAAATAGAAAACAGTTATTTTAAATAGTACAAATATTTCACAGTTATTGCTGTACTTTGTATCAAATAAATGCAGGCTTGGTGAGCAGAAGCGACTTCTTCAAAAAACATTGAAAATCTTACTGTTCAAAAACTTTTGACTGGAAGCTACAAACTTGGAAATGAGAGTTCTACACTTCATTATCCAAAAATGTTTTATTTTTTTCTTAGCAGTAACCTGAAATTAAGTCTTGAAAATGAACGTGAAGTTAATAGCTCAGGTGTCAATGCTTTGAACCTGCAACTTTACAGTTTCCAGCCCAGATCTTTAACTACTAACCCGCACCACATAATACTTGATCCAGAGACATTTTTTGCCATTTTCTGTATGAGGTTTGCATTCAACTCACAAACATGTCTTTCATGTGGATGAGCCGTGGGTCACTAGTAAACTAGAAACTCTATATTTGCTGTGCTACTCAGTCATTGAGCGTTTTATATTTTTACAGTGAGGTTTCCGCATTGTGATTGTATGTCTATTTACAGAATGGCATCTTTATTGGTCGCCTTTGCTTTGTCTGAAATTATATTTTATAGACATGCTTGAATATAATCCAATAAGCCTGTTTGCCTTTCACAAACTGGGAATGATGCTTGATCCTAAGCTGAACTGAACGGGTTCATTTAGTTGGATAACTTTTACTTAGTTTACAAAATGTACAAGTTACATGTAGAGTGAATTGAATTACATACCTGTTTCACAAGAAATGTTGTATTTGATTCCACTTTCTTTATTCTTGCCAAGTTGGACCATGTCCACCAAGTGCTAAAACGTTGAATTATAAAGGATAAAGTCCTTTGTTCACATTCAAGGTGTACAAAACCAAAAGTGATTTGGCAAGTACGTGGTTAAGTGTGGTAGATTGCTCGAAGCAAAATATCATTGTTCACTTGAATAAGCCATTTGTGGGTATCTGTATCTCAATTGTTGAAGTGGTTACTCGACCTCTGAAGAAAACTGAGATGGAAATTGAGACTCAGTTGTAGAAAAATATGCAGCTAGTGTGTTTTTCAGTGCATAAATGATGTGTGCGCTCTCTAAATAGATATTTACATTGTCCAGATGCACACCTGGTTAAACCAACTTGAGCACTGGAGGTTGCGTTTGATCAACAACATCAAGCAAGTCGAAGATCATAGAATGGATTGTCTTATCTTTCATTGTGCAGTTGTAGGTACTTCCTGTTTCAAAAGTACTTCCTTTTATAAACAAAGAAACTTTAGTGTATTTGTTAGCCCAAAGTTGAAATACTTTGATGAGGAAACCAGTTTGAAAACAGTTATTATGTGTTAGGTCTTACTAGCAGCTCAAAAATGTACACTACCAGTCAAAAGTTTTTAAGATTAAGATTTTTTTTTCTTAAATATTTGTACTATTTTAAATGACTCTCTTCTGTTTAAATACATTTTAAAATGTAATTTATTTCTGTGATCAAAGCTGAATTTTCAGCATCATGAAAGTCTTCAGTGTCAAATGATCCTTGAGAAATCATTCTCTTATGTGGATTTGCTGCTCAAGAAACTATTATTATTATTATTATTATTATTATTATTATTATTTAAAACATTTTAATACATTATTTATATATATATATATATATATATATATATATATATATATATATATATATATATAGAAATAGAAATATTTCAAAACTGTACTGTTTTTACTGTACTTTCAATCAAATAAATGCAGGCTTGGTGAGCAGAAAAAAACATTTAAAATTTTACAGTTCAACAATTTTTGTCTGGTAGTGTACTTGTTTTTTTTATCTTCAGTTTTATTAAAATAAATATAAAAATATTACTTTTTAATAGCAAATGTGCATTGATGATAGGATCTTCACTGCAAAAAAAAACAATTTGTCAACTTAATAATGTTACCTGGCTGCCTTAATTTTAATTAATTAATTTAATTAATTTTAGTCAACTTAAAACATTAGAGTTACTAAGTGAAAACTTAGATATTTGAGTTGATTCAACTTAAAACTTAAAAGGCAGCAGAGTAACAAACAGCCATTAAGTTTACCAATTGTTTAGTTTAGTCAACTTAAATGTCTAAGTTGTCACTTAGTACAACTTAACATTTCAACTTGAATGAACGTATTTGAGTTGACTGAACTTAAAATTTTAAGGCAGAAGGGTAACAAATAATTTTAAGTTGACTTAATTTTGGGGGGGGGGGGGGGGGGTTACAGTGTTGGGTAACAGAACACTTGCAAGAGACACTTGAGCTTTCACAATTTGTGAAATTATTATTATTATTTTTGTCACTGTTATAAGTTCTAAAACATCTTACATTGTTGGTTCAGCATTTTGACGACGTCTAGCTACGTGAAAATTTGCTATTTGTTCTAAAACAATTGACCTTGCTTGTGAAATGAAAGACAGAGCTGTCCAAATATCTCAAAGTGTCATAAAATTGACATCTTTACTGCATAACTGGCCTGTTTGCATGCCAAATTTTGATTAATGTGCCACTCACAGAGCAAGTACATCATGCGGCTGATGAACTCAGCCAGCCCAGAAAAGCTTTGCTTCAACTTTGTTGACCTTCCAACAAAGTTGATGCAACTATAAAGAGGAATGGCCTACATCTAAAATGAGCACCTAACGAGACATTGCAACATTTAAAATATAGCGTGTACTATATTTAGAAAACTCTTAAAGATATTACAACCAAGTTTATTTGAACTCTGTCGCAAGATGACTATAAAATATATTTTTTTAAATAAGGGGCGGTTTGACCTTGGTATTGCAACAATGCCGTCTGAGTTGAGTAATTGGGCAGGTCCTACAAATGAACACGCATGTGACTCCTGACATATAAGAGTCAACTGCATTAACTTTACCATAGTTGTGGTCTCTCTCTAGGTCGTGTTCCTCTTTAGGTAAGGTTAAGTTATTTTGAGGTTGCATTACTTGATTACTTTCTTTTTTAGGATGATAATCCTAAATATTACAGATGTATTTTGTAGTATATACATTTGTTGTTTTATAACCATGCTTGATCATGTTCGTTAGAGCTTTTACATGTTTGATGCGAGATCTTAACTTTGAGCATCATGTTGTTTGGATGTTTCTTTTCAACAGGAACTGAATCAAGGTAAACAGCTCCACAAATCAAGAAGTTTTGCCACAAAACCTCCCATTGGCAGAGAGTTTAGATTAAAACACAATTGTTGCTTTCAGCATGACAGCTATGGGAAACACTTAGATGAGTTAACAAAAGAAAGACTTGGAAAAAGGAGTATTGATGTCCTTGAATGCTCTAGTTAGAGGTCAAACCTCAACTCAACAATTGAACAGTTGTATTTTTGCATAGACTGCTGCTTTAAGACAAAGTTTACTTCTACAAATGAAGTTAAAAGGTGTCCACTTTGGCAGTTAAAAAGGTTATTTAAAAGCATTGCAAGTATTAAAGGTAGTATATTTGGTAACACTTTACAATTAGGTTTCATTAGTTAATGTTTGTTAATGTTAGTTAATAAACTACTGTTATACATTAGTTAGTATGGTACATTAACGAGTGTTAATAGATACGTTTTTTTTTTTTTTATGTATTAGTTAGTAATTAAGATGCTGTAACCTTACTGTAAAGTGTTACTGTTCTGTCTTGAATTCAACATGAAGTGGTCCCACTGTGGCGTTGAGTTTAATAATAGTTGAACCATCCAATATTTTATGGTTATTTTCAAGCATGTGTCTCTTATCTGCCAGTCCTTACAGTAGCAACTTTTTATCTGCTTGTTATCAGTCTTTGGATATGAGGGGGCTGTTTTGTTGTAGTTTAAGTCTATTTATGCTTTAAAAGAGCATCAGATTGGTTATGTTTGTATGAGTTTTAACACATTGTTTGCTGTTTGCAGGTTATGCTGCCTATAAACTCCTGCTTGAGTCTCAGCGAGAAAGAGAAAGGCTAAAGCCTGTGCAGATCCGATTGTTGTTGAGCGTCTCCTGTGCTGCTTCACCGCAGTGTCCTGACGTCAACCATGAGTGACCCTGTGACTTCAGATGAACTCACCAATGCTGTGGCTTCAGTCGTTCACAACGTAAGTCAGCCGCTTTATTGATTTAAAGAGTTGTGCAAATGTTCAAAGTTATTTTGCATGAACCGTGGGTTTGTATTTGTTTATTTCTAGCTTCTATGTGGTAAAATAAACTAAAAGTCACCCCTTTCAATTAAATATTGTGATCTCTTTTTTTGTATTGTCATCTGATGGTTATTATTTAATAACTACAGTAATTATTATAATTTATATACACTACAAGTCAGAAATTTTAATTAAGGACTTTTAATGTTTTTGAAAGAAGTCTCTTGTGCTTTGCAAGGCTGCATTTATTTGATCAAAAATGCAGAAGAAAAAAACAAAAACAGAAAAAAACTTCAATATTATTGTAATTTAAAACAAATTATTTCTATTATAAAATATTTTGAAATTTATTCCTGTTACGCAAAGCTGAATTTTCAGCATCATTACTCCAGTATTCAGTGTCACAGTTGAAAATTTCTAGCTTCTATATAGTAAAATAAACTAAAAGTCTCCTCTTTCAATCAACTATTGTGGTAATGGTTATTATATAATAATCAAATTTATTCCAGGCAGTTGATTGTAGTGTAGTTTTGACGCTGAAGACTGGAGTAATGATGCTGAAAATGCAGCTTTGCATCACAGAAATAACATTAAAAAAAATAAAAAATAATAATAATAATAATAATAATAATAATATTTCTTTTTTTAAATGCAATGTCTTGGTGAGCATAATAAACTTATTTTAAAAACATAAAGCAATCAGATTTATTCCATGCAATTGATTGTAGTGAAGCTTTGACACTGAAGTAATGATGCTGAAAATGCAGCTCTGCATCACAGCAATAAATTCAATTTAAAAGTTTATTAAAATAGAAAACCACTATTTTAAATGACAACAATATTTCACAATATTACAGTTTTTTGTGTATTTTTAATCCTTGATGAGCAGAAAAGACTTCTTGAAAAACATAATTTATTTTTTTTTATTCTAGTAATATTTCACTTTTTTTTCATCATATACAATAAATACAGTCTTGGTAAGCAAAAAAACTTAAAAAAATTTAAAAAATCAAGATAATTTCAGGCGTTTGATTTGTAGTGTAGATTTGACACTGAAGACTGGAGTAATGATGCTGAAAATGCAATTTGCATCACAGGAATAATAATTAATAATTACTATTAATTATTACTAAATAATTACATTTTAAAGTAAATTAAAATAGAAAACCACTATTTTAAATTACAACAATATTTCACAATATTTTTTTTTTCTGTATTTTTAATCAAATAAATGCAGCCTTGATTAGCAGAAAAGACTTTACATCCTTTTTTTTAAATTCTAATAATATTTCACTTTTTTTTTTTTTTAAAATCAAAAACAATAAATGCAGTCGTGGTGAGCATAATAATCTAATAAATAAAATCACATTTATTCAAGGCGTTTGATTGTATAGTAATGCACTATATATATTCAGTAAATCAGTTTTATTTATGTATTTCTCTTGCAACATTGAATTATTCCTGTGCAATTTACATTATCCTCCAGTAGTAATTGACCATTAAGTCAGTTTAAAATGGCTAATAGCAGATTTAGAGGTGTTTATTACACTGCTTCATGGAATACTCGATTCTGATTGGTCAGTCACCACATTCCAAGGTTTGATATTCATTCAGACGATTTTGTACACTGTAATGTATCATAAGATAACTAACAAACTAGTAAGATTTCAAAACCTTTGCTTCTCAAATCAATATCTTTTTTCGCCATGGTTATTTTTTTGTGGTGAAATTTACTGTAATAAGTGCTATGACTGCACCATTTCCCTTAAATGTCCGTCTAGTTTGAACTTGACGCTTCCTTGTAATGGCTTTCTTCACTGAAGCTTTGTGTTCAAATATTTCAACTCTTATCAAGGTTTTATGTCTCATTATTTACTGTTGTGACAAGAAGACGTGTAAAAAGCGTGATAATGTACATCCAGCAGGTTGTTATTGCAGAATAAACCCTTTAGTCTTGTACAACAGCCCTCCGCTTCCTGTCGAGCTGCTGATAAGCCTGTCGGGCTTTATTCTGCGATAACAACCTGCTGGATGTACATTATCCCTTACATAAAATAGGCATTTAATATAATACAGTTAATTTCAATCGATATGTATGCATATGCACCAAAATGTAACGTCATAAACAATGAAACAATGTATTTGCACAATAATTCACTACAAATATGGAACTTGTTCAAATTATGACTAATTTTTGCTGACTGATTTATTGTTTTATTTACTGCCATTACCATAGTGCCATGTCCAGCAAACATTGGTTAACCGTAGTACTCTTATGTAAGGCATGAGTGCATGTTGTCCTTTTTTAGGATCGTCTTTCCTAGATTTCAATCAGTGAGGGGCCTCATTCAATACTTTTGTGTTTTCCTTTTACATGTACAAAATCTTTCATATATTTTATTCTCTGAAAGCGTATGGCATTTAAGATCCAGGCAGGGTGCCTAAACAAACCTCTGCGTTGTAATTATCCGTGTGGTCTTTAATGGTCTGGTGTCACTGACAGCTACAAAACTCACTCGGGCAACTCGAGGGAAACTCAAAGACCTTCTAACCCGCAAAATTGACGTTTTTTTTCTCTCCTGCAGCTGTTTGCAGTGATATGCGGCAACTTTCTGTGACTTGAATTGCATCCTCTCCAAACCCACGCTCCGCTGAGTCAGCATTCCCAGGGTTTTGCTGTTAAAGAGCCAGCTTTCTTTTGACACGAGTGTAGTCTTTTCAGTCGTGTATTGTTAAACCACAGATTTTTTAAAAATAATGTTAAGTTTTAGCTCTAGAAATGTAAAGTCTTTGGACTATGAGTGTGAGTTTCTCTTTGCTAGTTAGTTGGTATAATTCAGAGCTTAAGTGGTTAACTGACATTAGCTGGCCTCTTGAACTGATAAGGTTAATGATTAACCCGACAACACGACTGCTGGTTTTGGGTGTGTGTTTGGGGGAAGACTAGACAATCAGCGATTGGAGTTCGAACGAGGCCTGGCGCTGTAAAATTAGGTTATTTCATATCCTCTTCCTGCTGCGGTCATGTGACTACAGGTTGTGGAGGAGCATATGGTTTCTCATCTTCCAGCTTTGCTTGGACAACTTATTTTTCTTACTCTCATGTTGAGACGTGTTAGATGACCAATGGACTTCCTGTTTAAGTTAAAGGTCAGTCAGTTATGTTTAAATGACTAGCTGTAGTATTAAAGCTGTTACCTTGACTTTCCTTATGGTTCACAATGAGGTTTGTTTCATAATTGTCCCTGGCTCTCTGATATCTGCCTTTGTTGATGTATTTTTGCGATTTCGTGATCAGATCGTATAAATCAATGCTTGACAAATAAAGTTTGAAAGGTGGTTTATTTGGGATGGATGAGGTTGGTGGATCTTGCCTCATCAGACTGAGTAAATATTGAAAGGGGGTGTTTCTACAGGTTATCTAGGCTCGCAAATATGATTAATATCATGCCAAGGTAATACTGCTATCTGAAGTGTTTAGCTTATGTTGTACAGTATTGCATTGTTTTGTTGGAAGTTAGTGTCACGACTGTTTTTAATCAAGAAAATTACAATTTAATTTAACAAAATGAACAATTTAATAACTAATTTAATAATTATTTTTTTAAAATATTTTGTATGTTTTAAAATTATTTTTCAAAGGAAATAATACTTGTATTTTTATATTATTCATATTTTATATTATTAAAAAAAAGTAAATATAAAGAACATATCTGAAATATTTGTCAATTATGAATTATACAAATTAATTATAAAAAATATTACAAAATATTTGTTAAATATTAATTGTAATTTTGTTTATTATTAGTATTAATAGTTTTATAATGTTTTTATATTCTAAAAATAATTTAATATTTAAATATAAAGAACATATCTGACGTATTTGTAAAATAAATGTGTTTAATATAAAATATTTTTATGAAATAAAAATGAAAATTATACTTTTATAATTATATTTTTCGTATTATTTTATATTCATATATTGACTAAAAATAAATCAATGTTTAAAATATAAAGGACATCTGAACTACTTGTGAAAATCAGAGCATTTGTAATTAAATGTATTTTTATTTTAATAATGATTAAAAATATTTTTATTAAATAAAATTGAAAATATACTTTTATAATTGTATTTTTATACAATTGTATATTATTCATATTTTATATAATAATAATAATAATAATAATTAAATATTTTACATATAAAGAAATTATCTGAAGTATTTTCTGTATTAAAATAAAAATCATAGCTTTTTATTTTAATAATTAAAAATATAATTGTATTTTATATTACTTTTATATGATATATATTTTTAATTAGATTTATTTTTATTTTAATAAATATATTAAAAAATTAAAATGTATTGTATAATTGTGTTGTGTATATTATTTTATAATATTTATATTTTATATAAAAATGATTTAATGTATAAAGAACATCTGAAGTATTTGTAAGAACCATGGCATTTTTAATTATATTTGTTTTGTTTAACAATTATTTTAAATGTTTTATTAATAATTGTGTTTTTTTTATATTTTATATTTGTTTTTATTAGAAAATAATTAGATATATTAAATATAAAGCAAATATCCTAAGCATTTGTAGAAATTTGAGCATTTTTAATTCAATTTATTTTTTATTTTAATAATAATTTTAAATTATTAAATAAAAATGAAAATATAAATATAGATTTATAATTGTATTGTTTTATTATTTTATATAATTTTTCATATTTTTATATTATAAAATATTTCAAGTTTTTTATAATATTTTAATGACATACATATTATTAAAAAATATATATTAAATTTAAAAAAAAATTCAAATAATGGTAATTAAACCGACTTTTTTCACCATTTAATATTTGCGTGCTGATTTTGGTCTCATGCATACAGATACTGAATTGTTTGGTTTTTTTTCTTGTAGTCTAAAGTGTCATTTGTCAGACAACCACCTACGTTCTTTCTTTTGAAGCAAATCGGTCTTCATAATAATAGTTTATACTCTTAAATGATTAGATATGCTTGTTGCTTGTAAGAGTTGCAAGAGCTCTGCAAGCCTATCTCTACTCACAGCTTTCTATAAGACTTCCTCCTGTTGCACGCGTCTCTTGCTGAGTCAGTAGGATTTCAGTCACCTCACTGATCTGTGCGGTTAATCGCTCGCAGGCTGTGCGCTAATACAAAGGAGACTTTGCTTTGGCCAGTGGCTCTTCATGTGAACTGACACTAATGCGGGCGGTCCTTCTAATATAAGCCACTGCTTCTCCTCAAAGAGTTTGGCTGGTCTGGAGTGGCCTTATGGGACGCCTAATGGTTTATTTTGGGTTCAGCTTGCAGTCTCGTTGGCCTGAGCATTGTGGATCATTGAAGCATGTCGTATATATGCGTCTATTACTAAGCGAAGAGCCAAACCTCAGTGTGATTTCACTGTAGAAAAAAGTATTTCATGTGGGTTGATATTGACCACAAGTCTTTTGTGGAAAACTTTTGATTTGTTACTTTTTTGTAACAAGATTGGATGGACGACAGGAGTAATGGCATAATTTCTTTAATCATAAGTGTTGTTTTAGTATCATTGAGATGCTAGTATTGTTTTTATTAATATTTAGGATAAAAAAAAAAAAAAATATATATATATATATATATATATATATATATATATATATATATATATATATATATATATACTTTTTTTTTTTTTGTTGTTATTTTAGTACATCAAGTTAAACTGAATTTAAATGTCAAATTTATTTTTTTACTTTTTTATTTATTTATTTTTTTTTATTTTATTTTAATTTAGTACATCAAGCTAAACTAAATGAAATGACAACCAGATTAATTAAAATATTTATTTTATTTTATTTTATTTTAGTACATCGAGTTAAATTAATAAATGACAACCAGATGAATTTAAATAATTTTAGAAATTTATTTGAACTTTATTTTATTTTATTTTATTTTATTTTATTTTATTTTATTTTATTTTATTTTATTTTAGTATATCAATTTAAACTAAACATAATGACAATCAGATGAATTAAAATAATTTTTATTTTATTTTATTTTAGTACATCAGGTTAAGATAAATTAAATGACGACCAGATTATTTTATTTTATTTTATTTAAATACATCAAGTTAAACTAAATTAAAATACAACCAGATGATATTTTAGTTTAGTTTAGTACATCAAGCTAAACTAAATTAAATAACAACCAGGTGAATTAAAATAATTTTTATTTTATTTTATTTTGGTACATCAGGTTAAGCAAAATTAAATGATGACCGAATTATTTTATTTTATTCTAGTACATCAAGCTAAACTAAATTAAATGACATCCATATGAATTTAATTTTTTTTTTTTTAATTTACTTTATTGATTTTTATTTTAGTATATCAAGTTAAACTAAATTAAATGACAACCAGATTATTTTATTTTATTTTGTTATTTTATTTTAGTACATCAAGTTAAATTTAAATGAAAAATGACAACCAGATGAATAAAAATAATTTTGTGGCTTTAATTTAATTTTATGTTATTTTAGAACATTAAGTTAAACTAAATAAAAAAAAATGACAACCAGATTCATTAATATATATATATATATATGTATATATATATATATATATATATATATATATATATATATATATATATATATATATATATATATATATATATATATATATATATATATATATATATAATTTTTTTTTTTTTTTTTTTTTTTTTTTTGTTATTTTACTTTTCAGGTTAAATGACAGCCAGATGAATTAAAATGATTAATTTTATTTAATTGTATTTTGTTATTTTATTTTAGTCCATCAAGTTAAACTAAATTAAATGACAACCAGATTAATTAAAATATAATTTTTTATTTTACTTATTTTTTTGTTTATTTTAGTACATCAAGTTTAACTAAATTAAATGACAACCAGATGATGTTTTGTTTTATTTTATTTTAATAACATGTTTTTATGGTTTTACCTGTAGTTAACTATAATAACCCCGCTTCATAAGTTGAGCCAAAGACTATTTGAGACTTTCAAGCTTTAATCTTTGTCCTGTGATGTTTCGAAGTGCAAATCGCCTTTGTGCATTTGGAAAAAGTCGGTATAACTGTTTAAAACCAAATTTAACTGGTTTTGCTGTGAAAGCCTTGTTTGCGACTGGTCAGTCTGCTATTCCCACATGCCAGTAAAAGTATTAAAGGCTCCCACGCAAAGTCTCAGAACAAATAAAAGCAGATTTCAAGTCTCAGTGGCGCAAGGTAACATAACATGACGGATGTTTCTAGAAAGTGTCAGTATTTGCCTGTGGAAATTGTTCAAGTGTGGCTGAGGAGATTACAGTATATTGTTTTGAACAATAGAAACTGCGCCTTTCTTCCAAATCGCGTTTTAATCACTCTGCGGAGAAATACTAACAGCCCTCCAATGACAGCAGGAGCACAATGAGTTTGCCCTCACTTTGCTGTTGTTGAGGACAAATGGGGAAAACTGCGTTCTCATGAATACTTCTGCACAGCTTTGTGAGCGATATCTGATAGTCGCCAGCTTCAGCATCATCTAAGCATGGTAAGCTTTATTTCTTGGTGTGCATTCATAATTGCGTTCAATCATGATGTCATCTGGAGATACTTTTGTTCTCTTATGTTCTTGTTAGTTGGTTGGAACAGATTTATAGTGGACAAAAAGATTGAATGGTATTGAATAATTTGAATGACTTGGGTCATTGCTGTTATCCAATACCTTTTGAACTCTGTAACTTGAATCGTCAGCCACTCATCAGACTATGGCTGCACTATTAATCGAGATTAAACAGAAAATGCGATATGGCTCAGTGCAATTATCAAATAGCAAAGGATAGTTGGAAAGGATAGCAGCTCAGTTTACAGTAAATGCTGCTCTGCCCAAAATCTGCATCTCTTCGGAGTTTGGTTCGCGTTAGCATGCATTTCAGAATGCGTCAACCATCTTTCTATATGACTTATTAACAATAAGAGAAGTTTTAAGGGCTCCCTGGTGATGGATAGATGGATAAAATTCTACAATGGTAATATGTATGTATTTATTTATTTATTTTTAATATTTATTATTATTATTATTATTATTATTATTATTATTATTATTATTAATAATAATAATAATAATAATAATAATATTTATTTATTTATTTATTTATTATAGCCTTATTAATGTATAATCTTAAAATTCTGGCTAAATTGTGCAGCCCTACGAGCAAGCAAAGCAAATGTGGATTTGTGACTCTGGACTACAAAACCAGTCATAAGTCGCTGGGGTATATTTGTAGCAATAGCCAAAAATACATTATATGGGTCAAAATTATTGATGTTTCTTTTATGCCAAAAATCATTAGGATATTAAGTAAAGATCATGTTCCATTAAGATATTAAGTAAATTTCCTACTGTAAATGTATCAAAACTTAATTTTTGATTGGTAATATGCATTGCT